>JAQGCX010000608.1:0-15311 GCA_034700205.1 Plectus parietinus | reverse complement strand
CCACCGCACAAAGAGGCTACGCAGTTCTGCGTAGTCAGTTTTCATGTTGGCGTGCGCTCAAACAATTGATACGCATTCTGTGCACTTATCCGGGTTCCACTGTATACTCTTAATTTCTTTTACGGTACAGAGTACTGTAGAAAGCACGTAACCCCAGAATTTTAGATCTGCAATAGTGACCAAATGTCGTTATGGGACATTTACTAGAAATGGATTTAAATCAGACGAAGTTATGATACTCAATACAATAAATTCTGGATTTTGACAGCGCGCGACATTTCTTTGAGGGGTGTTGGATCGATTTCCGGTTAACCATTCGAAAAATCTGATTATACCTGACACGACTGCTGGGGGTGCTGCGTGGATGTGAGTCGGCACCGGAAAGACTCTTCGAACCGAGTGACGAAACATCGCCGAGATTGCCACTGGACGGCGTCGACTTGCTTGGACTGATCTGCTTACGCAGGGCCGGACTCAGTTGCGACAATGTCGACTCGCTCTTTCGTTTCTGCAAAATAGCCCAGTTTGGCGTATCGTTTAACAACATTCATTGCTGAAATTATCAAACAAACCAATCAAAAGTAATAAAATAGCTCAAAAAAATAGCCAAGAAAGTAGCGAAATAAAGACAGCCATTACAGATGGACTGATGACTGATTTGATGACGGAGGAGTTAGGACTGAGCTTCTCGATTACTGTCTGCTCATAGGTCGTGACTCGGTACTTGGGTCGATCTGAGTCGGATAAAGAACTGCTCTCTTCGTCATCAGACATCTAAAAGACCGTCACGCAACTCCCGAAACATAATTATTAAATTTTTAATGCCTCCAACACAACACAAGCCGTACTGAAAGCACGAAAAGCACGCACATGACGAATAAAACATAGCGTTGCGCAAAGCTCGACCAGATGAATTGTAAATACTCACTCTTATTGGCAAAGTATCTCCAAGCGTAGAACGGCGATCTATTGCTGCTTTCTCCGTTTTCTCAAAGCGATTGCTGAAAAAACGAATCATATTGTGAAACGGAGTAGCAAGAAAAATTTGAATGAATGTACCTGCGATCACCTCTGTCGTCCGAAGCTGACGGCTTGGTGAACTTGACGGAACCGAATGCGCCGCGATTCACTTGGATGTTATGCAACGGCTCAGGATGCTGGTCGAGGTTCGACAGACTGTATGGATCGTCTTCGTCGTCGAGCACTACACGCACTTCGTTGGCCGAGCGCCGTCCGCGAACACCGCCGCCCCGTCCACGACCTCGTCCTCGACCACCCCGCGCCGGTCGTCCCTCAGACTGGACGGCCCTGAGCAGCTGTTTTTGCTTCGCAGCCGTGACAGCCGGTTGAGGCGTGGCGGCGACCCGCACATCTGCAGATGCTCGCCGACGACCTCGAGTTGACTTGGGCGTTTTCGCTGCATCGACGACCGCCTTTCTGTCCTCGCTCGCTTCAGACGAAGAACGGCCGTCGTCGTCGTCAGACAGTTCGGGTCGAGAAGACTTGCGCTTCTGTCGCCCGCCTCTAGATGAAGCGCTGGCCGGCGTCTCTTTCGTTCGCTTGCCTGTGGCCGCACTGAAAGTAAAAAAACCTAAGCTGACCGTAATCGTGCGTGTTTTTGCTCAAGTCATGTTTATATTTACCGAGTTTTTCCCAACATAAGAACCTCCAAATAGAAGATTCCCTTTTCATTGGTTAAAAAAATTGCACATACTTTTAATAGTACACGAACCCGATTTTCCCAATAGAACCCCCTCTTACATTCGGAAAAAACCGGTACATGTAAATAACAGTTATTTTCTGATTTAGTTTTTAAGCTGATTTAGAGAATTAATGCAGGTGATAGGGTAAAAGACGAACCTGGCGACGAACTGATCGGGAGCACGACGGGCGCTGCGATCACGCAGACTGCGCGGCTCGACCTTGCCGCTGAGATCTTGCACGGGCGTGCGCGGATTGGCCGTCGCGGCGGCGCCGCCACGCGAACGACGCGGTGTCTTCTTCGGCCGCGGCGGCTCTGACGGCGAAACTTCGGTCGCTTCCTCTTCTTCACCAGTGGAAATATCGTTGCCCTCTGGCGGTTCGGCCGCAGTTGAATCGTTGTCCTCTGGCGGTTCGGTCGCAGCTGAATCGTTGGCCTGCTGCTTCGCCCGTCTGGCTTCCCACATTTTCTTGGCCATCTGTTTTTTCGACAGTTTTTTTGCTCGGTGTGGGGTGCTCTTAGCGCTCGGTTCCTCCTCCTCTTCATCGTCGATCTCGAGTTGCTTTTCTTCGCCTTCGTCGTCGTCGAAAGTAATCATATCTTCGACGCTCTGTTCTTTCCTCAGATCTGGAGCATTCGACTCATCACCGTCTTGCTCAGCGTTTTCTCCTTCTTCAACCATGGGCTGATCTTCGACGGGCGCGTCGTCAGCTATGGTATCCTTTTCCTGTGCAGATTGATTTTCGACGTTTTCGACCACGTCTTCATCTGCATTCTTTTCTGCTTCGTCCATTGGCTCGTCGGAGGGAATGGATTCGTCGACGGCCGCTAAAAACGACAATATCGTACAGAGCTGTCAAATGCGAAATCCGTACGTGGCGGCTGCGTATTCTGCGATGCACTCAAGTGCAAGTTGAAGATGACCTCGCTATCTTCGCTGCTCGCAGCTGACAGATCGCCCTCGAGCGCAGTGTCGCCACCATTGTTCGGTTGAGACGAAGAAGACGACTGCTCAGCATCGGCGTTTACAACTTTCTTATGTGCATCGTCGACCAATGATGATCCGTTTAACCGTTCATCGCTTCCTACCGGTTGATGCTGAACGGCAGGCGAAACAGGCGTCTGAAACGGACAGACATTGCAAGCAGATAGCACAGATTGCATTGACCAACCTTGCTAGCAGGTATCGGGGCGCTGGTTCCGAAGATGCCGCCGGCTTTAAGCGCGCGCAACGGCTCGGAGACTTCAACCGGTTGCGTTGCGGGCACAACTTCGTCTTCATGTACGCCCGCATTATCGTATTCGCCGATATCTTCATCGTACACGTTTTGTGTCGCGGGAATCACATCGGGACTGAAATGAAAACGCAATGAACGCTGACAATCCCTTGTCCTAACTGCGGAGGCACGGCTTACAAAAAAGACGAATCCAACTGATCGTCAATGGATAAACTTACTCGGGAGAATCGGGTGCTAAAACAGTCCGATTGCTTTGCTCGGCTGAATTTCCATTCGATGATGACGACCCTGAAACCAGTGCTTCAAGTCAATAACAACAAGACACATTATTAACCGCAGTACGCAGAAATACAAAAACAGAGTCAAACAAATTTCAAATTCTTACCGTTCGTCACCACGACAGGCGTCACCGCCGACATTTCGTTGTTATTTTGTGAATCGAATGTCGCCGATTGGAAACTGAAGCCAATATGCGAATGCTGATGACCAAATGCAATCGCGACTTCGAAACGACTTCTTTGGTATTATTTTTGCCGCGGTACTTGGTTTCGTTGGTGTCCTCAGAGAGCCACAAGTATCTGGAATGGTTTTGCGATACTCAACGGCATTGAATATTCGCGTGCGTTCGATCGATATAGTCGAACAATTGAGCGACTCTTCAGTTATGATGTGCATGTTTCCAGTTAAGATTGGTATTACGGTGTTGCGATAGGGCAAATCTCTCTTACGTTTGTGTGTGCGGCCGCAATGGTGATGGTTTCGTCAAATTTTAGGCTTATTTATGGGAAAGTTGGTCGAAAAATCAAGAATTCGTCCAAAACATTACAACGGAGACATTTATTAATGATTGACCGCTGTTTCTTTTAGGTTCACACAACTGTGTAAAGCAGTGAGTGACTGGAAAGAACCGAAGATGAAGACCAGTGTCAAGGATGTGGACCAGCACGAGATGGTCGTGCAGATCGCCGGCTTCTTGAAGAAGAGCGGCAAGGTCAAGGTGCCCGAGTGGTCCGACTTGGTCAAGCTCGGTATCACCAAGGAGTTGGCCCCCATCGACCCGGACTGGTACTTCGTTCGTACCGCCAGCATCGCCCGACGACTCTACATCCGTTCTCCGACCGGTACGTATTTTGCTTTTGCCTAAAGTTTGAAAGGTATTCTGGTCGTTGTGTCGTAAGTTTTCTTTTTTATAAACCCACAAGAATGTTTTGGGAAGGTCCACCAATTACTTTTATTTTTCTGTGCTAAAATTCACAATTCAAAAATATGCAATACTGTGAGGTTCCCAAAACTTGCATCGCAAGTATTCTTCCAACTTGACCATGCACTTTTTCAAGTTGTTTGAATTAAATTAAATGACCAATTATGCTGATCTTCTGATTGCAAATAAATTCGCTTTCATGATCTTCTTCAGACTGGACGCCGTGGGGCGGTCAAAAGTAAAACTGTCCCGCTTAAAAGTATCTCCCGCTAACTTTTCGTCTCCCATATGCAAACCATTGAGCATTTCTGAAGTTGTAATTGAGTACAATAGTGTATGGTATATAGCCGCTTGATAGAGTATGGTATATAGCCAAAGTTATTGTTTGATTAGCGAATTTTCAACAGAATTTTATGAGTTGCGATGAAGTACTTTTGTTTGATTAGCATTTGTTCTTGCAGGCGTCGGCGCATTGCGTCGCGTGTACGGCGGCAAGCATCGCCACGGCGTCACCCCGAACCACTTCTCTAGGGGCTCGGGATCGGCGATCCGCAAGGCGCTGCAGACGCTCGAGGCGCTCAAGTGGGTCGAGAAGCACTCTGATGGCCGCGGACGCGTTCTCAGCAAGCAGGGACGCAAGGACCTCGACCGAATCGCGTCGCAACTCCGTCAGAGCAATTCGGCCGCCGCCGCTGCCGCCGCCATTGCGCCGCCCACCGCTTAGGCATCTTACCGATAAAAACGATTTCTGTCGCGCGTTTGTGCGAGTTGTTGCTGTTCCCGATTAAAAAGGTTGATCTGTCATGACTGCCACACATACGAAATTACCACATACAACTAGGGAACAATATAAGAGCAGGACAGTTGAGTATCAGGGATCATTTTTTGCTACGAGTGGCGTTCCTCGCCGCACGTTCGGCTTCGAATTGTCTGTAGTCGGTGCGTTGAAGAAAGTCTTGTTTCTCGAGAAAGCCGTCCTTTCCGCGATTGTGAGTTTCAAGATCTTCCTGGATACCGTTCTCGCGTTTGTAAGTGTTCCAATCGATGCTCGACTTCGCAAGTGTGCTCAACTTCGGCTTCTTCGTCAGCAGGTTCACTGCATTTCCCAGACCTCCGCCGGCCGATTTTCGCCTGCAATGTGAAACAAGTTATTGTACTTTAAGATGTTCCATACACGTATAATCAATTTGACAACCCCGTTAAGATATGAACATATTTTGATCGAGTTGCAATCAATGGACTCTATATTGATCAACAAAATGATCATACTTTGGAGCTTCCTTGGATTTGGACTTGTCGGAGTCTTCCGTTACATCATGCGAGATGACTCTTTCGACTCTGAAATGCGTAAATAGAACGTGAGGATAAAACTTGCTCAATTCTCGAATCACACACCGTACTTCTTCACCGGCAAAGTCGAACACATCGGTAACTGTTTGCTGCTTTTTGATTGCTGGAATGAGCGCTGATTTTGAGACGTTCGAAGTGCTGCTGCTCGGATCGGGATCACGACTTTTGTGGGGTGACGAAACGGCATCAGTGGCAGATGTCGACGGTTTCAGTTCGCCGGCGTCAGTCAGAAAATCGGCCCACAGATCATCGACACGCTTCTTCTTTTCTTCGTTTTTGCTTTCACCATTCACGGCGGGTAAATCTCTGAAAGAAAAGAAGCATTTAGCAAGCGGAGATCGACATCGGTTGAGCGCAAACCTTTGATTTGTTGCACTATTTGAATCTTCTCCGTCAACAACTTCTTCTGTATCATCTTCTTCACCAACGTCTGAAGGCACGTAATCTTCGTCATCTTCGGAAACGTAGTCATCTTCGTCGCGCTGATTAGAAGACATTCTGGCGCTTGTCAGTCAGTCGAAAATGACTTTGTTGAGCTATCAAAAGAGAGCGGTTGCTTGATGTGAAAAAAATCTTCGTCGTTTGATTAACGTCGTTTTCCGTTCCGGCTCTTCGCCGGCCGGTTTCCCTTGACAGTACCTCGCGGCGCCGAAACACCCTGACGTAAAGGTGACTCTGAAGATTCGAAAGCCAGCGCCATCGGCCGCAGTCCACATGTTTGGTAAAATCAACAACAAAAAAGTGGCCAATTGTGACTTCTTTTTTAGATGAACGCGTCGGAGAGCGAGTTTCTTGCGGAAAACGAATTGGTGGACATCGTGCCCAATTTTACGGATGAAGCGGTGCACTTGATCGGCGGCGACGTGGGTCCGTTCGAGGCGAGCGTGGTGGTGCGTGTGCCGGTGTGGTTGGCGCTGTACCTGAAAAGGAGACACAAGTGTCGGATCGTGCCGCCGGACTGGCTGACGTTGTCGGGAGTGCAGGACATGATCGCTGCCGAAACGAGTCAGCAGTCGCTCAGCGCCGTCCCTTCGCACTTCATGGAGTTGGCCCACTTGTTGCTGCGCGAATGCTCCGAGGATGTGCCGGACAGCGACCAGCTCAAGACTCTGGTGCAAGACATGTGGGACTCGCGCGTGGCCAAAATGCGGACCAGTACGGCCAAGTTCCTGCAGAGCAACGCTTCGTTTGCCGATCTGGGCAGCATCACCCAGATGGAAATCGCCTACGCCCGCCCATTTCTCAGAGCCGCCACGAACCAGGTCAATGTCTTACGCACCACCGTTCGCGAATCAAAGTGATCGCATTGTCCTCATTTCAATCATCCTGAATTGTGTCTGTGTTCGACTTATCTTCATCAAATTAAACCACAATCGTACTTGGTGACCAGAGCTTGACTGTGTCGATCAACTAATTTTATTGAGTAAAATTAATTTTGCACACCAAATATCGATGAAATTTGCAAAACTGCATTTGCTCAAAAATTGCATAGTTCATTTGCATTTGTGACAACATCTGTACAACAACCTTCCACAGATGCAAAACAAGTTCGGATTTTCTCAGGCAAAAGAATACATGGGCACTAGCCAGCACAATGAGGCAACAAACATCAGTCCGTCACTTTCATATGTTCCAAGTATATGTGAGCGCCCAGCGAGAGATGTGATGACAAGGCAGAGTATCATTGCATAAAGCGAAAACTACTCAGCAATGTTAACAAGTCGAAATTGAAGTCAAAAAGAAAATCAATCCTCTACATTCGGTCGGCTACAATATATGGCACAATATCCTGCATACGGTCACCATTACATAATTAACCCCAAAGACGTTGTCAAAAGCACTGGAGCATAATATGGAAACCAATTGAACAGATGAAAGGCTTGTCAGATAATATTGAAAAACACTCGTTTATCACACGCACACACAAACCGTTTTGTTTAAATCGGGCATAGGTCGCAGAGCTGAAAATATTTAAAAACAACACGCATCATGGCCACCTGCAAGAAGATGCAATGCAAACACCGGACAAGGACCGCGCATTCGTTCACATGTTGACGCGCTCAGCGAATCGATTGGCGCACGAGCAACTTCAAATCGTGCGCTGCGTGCGACACACCGACGATCCCGTCGACCATGGTTTGGACGGCGGCGACGGCGGGATACTTCTCGGCGGCTGTTTTCGTCGCCGCCACGCAGTCCTTCAGCACTGCGCACAGACGATCGGCTGCCCGACGCACATCGGTACTCAACTGGCCGGCGTGAACGCACTGAGCAACATTGTCGCCGATGTAAACGAGTTTGTGTGCCGCCAGAATCACTAGCTTGCTGCGTTGCACAAACTCCTTCGGCGGTTGTTGCTCCTCGACAGATGTTAGAAACTCTTCGATCGCGCTCGACAGACAGTCTGTGTGGTCGTCAATCTGTGGCGAGTAAAAAGTGAGAATCTGTCTGTCTTCTTCAGTGAGCAAAAGAGAGTGCCGTTTGTCCGTAATTCCATTCTGTTGCACTGCGACGACGGTCTTCTCGGCGTTTCCGTTGGACTTGGCCAGATGATTGCCGTTGGTCGCAGGTGGCGGTTGATGTCCGTGACCATCGACGAAATCGTAGTCATCGAACAGACTTTCGTGATCACTAGCGATGGAGTGCAAGTCGTCTTCTTCGATCACGCGCGTTTCGCCCTTATGTTGATTGACCGACGGCGTGACATTCGACGGAGCGGCGCTGATGACGGTGGAAAGCGGCGGCGCTGCAGCTGCCGTTGCCAACTCTGAAGACGCGCCAACGATGCTACTGGAGTCGACCGACAAAGTCTTCAGCGAACGCCGTTCCGAGGTAGCGCCGGCATCCGCCGAGTCGGAGCGGATGAATACAATGGCGGGATTGGTCTGCGCCCATTGCACCATCTGACGACAGTCGTTGGGAATCTGTTTGACGACGGCGACGAACTGGTCGAGGGCGTCGTTGCCGTTGTCCGCACCTCTGGGCCGCGACAAAGCCGCCAATGTCCAACCGGTAGAATCGAGTGTCCGCTTCAAGCGTGCAATCAGCGCCTTTGTGTCGCGCAATGGTGACAACAGCTGAACCAATCCTACAAATTCGCACATGTCAACCAATCAGAAGTAAAAATAAATGGGCAACGCACTGTTAGACTGATCGTCGTTTCGATCCACCGATATGCGAGCAGTGGTGTCGACAAAGTCGTCGATCGCCACGGCCACGTCGGTCACCGACTCCCGTATTTCCATCAGATTTTGTTGCAGAACGTGTGGCTGGCGCCAAAATTTGGGCGCCGTGTACGATTGCATCCTTTGAGCACATATCTCCAACTTGCGCTGGTTACCAATTAGCCGATCAATCACAGGGTTGCTGGTTGGCAACGGCTTCGTCGCAGTCATTGTAGCAGTCGGCGTTGTCACACTCGCAGAGGCAGTGGAAGCCAGACCGGTCGTTGAACTGCTTCCATTGCCATTCGCTGTCGGCGCATTGGAGTCAATCATGGCCGTTTTGGGCACATCGTAGATAGAATGAGCAACGCCATTGTCGGGAGGTCTATTTGGTCCGTTGTTGGTGTTGCCAGGAGGATTTCGGAGTAATGTCCACGGTCGCTGACCAGTCAGCGCTGCAGGACTGCGCGCAGGCGAGGCAGACATTCGGGTTCTGTTCGGGGTGTCGTACAGACCCTCGAACACGTTGAGCAGCACGGACGTATTGCCGTTCGTTTCAGTTTTCTTCGCATCGGCAGGTTTCGGCGCAAGCGGTGGTTTCGAAGACAGTTGCGCCGTGCCCTGACGATGTAACAGTCGAGACGGGACGTCATAAGTGGAAGACAGCAATGAAGAAGCGACGGGCGCTTGGCCGTGTGCCGAAGAAAGCGCGTCGGGAGGATCAGAAAGGCTGGAGCGCTCGGACGCGGACAAACTGACGGAGGACGCCGCACTGCCCCTCTGCTCATCCTGCGACGTGCCAGACGCGCGCAGCAGGTGTACGCCGCTGTCGGTGGTGTCGTCTGGCGCGGCCGTCGTCCCTGCAAAGCGCGTCATGTTCCCACCGTCCTGTTCCCACCGTCCTGCTCCCGCCTTACCCTGCAGCGTCCGTCGCCATGACACGTCTTCCACGCCGCCTGCCGACTTGGACGCCATGTTGTCGCCTTTGTTCGCCGACAAAGGCGACCGGGTGAGCGTCCCTCCTGCGATCCGATGCCGTTCGTCGTCACTGCTGCTGGACGTGGTGGTCGGTGGCGTCATTAGATGAAAGTACTTGCGCTGCGGGGGCGGCGGCGGCGACCCCCTGCAATCAGCGGATCACACCCAGTTGGACGGAAAGTTGGGTGCACACTGGCACTCACCGGTGCAAACTCATTCGATTAGCGTCCGCGGTGCTCTCGATGCGAATCGGGATGTCGCGGATGGTCGGCGGTTGGTCGGTGGGGCGTCGAAGGGAAGAGAAGCGCTCAGCGGGTGACAAGGGGAAAGCGCGTTCTGGTCCTGCAAGGGGGTTGGAGTGACGATGAAAAGGCGAAAGGGGGGAGAGGAGACTGACCATGGATCAGACTGAGCGATGAGAAAGCGTCGCCAAGGTTGAACGGCGAAGAGCCGCCTACACTGCGCGTTGGGGCGAGGTGGTCGTCGAACGGTGGAAACCTGCCGTTGTTGTAAAGGAAAACGTCGCCGAAACGCTGCGGCGTGATCACCTGAAACGGGTGCGGCTCGTCGTCCATCTTAAAGAAAACATCTCGGCAATGTGTCATTTATCCATAAAAACAGTCGTCACATGGGCCCAGACAAAACATAACGTTCACTTGACGACTTACTCGATTCTCGTGCAGACCGAAACGATGCATCATGCGCAGTCGGTTGGCGGGAGCGATGCCGCGTCGTCCGCGCTGATCGGCGCACAACCACCAACCGTCAGCCACCCCGTCGCCCGGTCGCTCGTCCAGCACCCGCAGCAGATCGCCGCGACGGAACGCTAACTCGTCTGGCCACTCGGCTACGTTGTCGAAAACGGCTTCGGCCAAGCCAATCTGGAAGCGACCATCGATGCTAAGCGGGCAACCGGGAGAGGGCCGCAACGAACGAATACGATAATAAATGGGCCGCACACTATCGGAAGAGATGTACGATTAGGGGCGGACAATACGCGCACAAAGGGCGGCACACGGCGGATCGGCGGAAACCTCGCAGCGACGGCAACCAGACGGAGACGGCACTCGGATTCGGTTTCGTCTTCGCGGGACGTGGAGAAAGCGACTCACCGCTCACAAAACCGCCTGCATAGCTCACCGCCACGTCGCCACCTAAGCACACCGGGGCCGTCGCCTCTTCAGATCCTCTTCCAATCAACAAACGGCTGAACGATGCACACTGGAGTCGGAAAACCTCTGTTCGTGCCCGTCACGCACTTTCTCTCCCCATCACTACCGCCATCAAGCCGACGGTATCAAACCCCTTCAAGGCCGAACGACACACTTGATCAATTTTGATGCGTCAACCAAATTTAACGATTTCTTCGCTTCGTTTCCACACAAATTGCTCATCCGTCATTGTAACACTTCCGCAATATTGCGTGTTCGATTGACACAAATCAGGGAAGGAACTGGGCCGGGTTAGAGGTCCACTGAGACAGAGATGGGCGTCGTAAAAGGCGAGAGGGAGCGCTGGTCAGCCAAGGGAGAACGGATGTGTGGCCGGACGCCACCCGAGCTGTTTGACGAGCGCGCGGCGAGGGCGAATGGGCGCGACCGAATCGAGCCATTGGCGCCCCGCGCTGAGAAACGCCAAGACACGCGTCATCGCCGTCCGTACGACGCGGTCGCCGTGTCCGACGACGCGCAGATGAGCCTTCCCTAGTCGGCAATCGGCATCGTCGTGCAAAAGTCTCAATCACACAAACACACCTACACGCGGCAAACGACGGGTTTGCAAAGTGAATGGCGGTGGTACATGGGTGCGAACCAAGGCCGCGGGGGTGAAAGAAGCGGTCTTGCACATTTGTGATTTCAAAACACGCACTGACGGCTAAGTTGAACCAGTTGTGTGTTCATTCATTTACCCGCGGCACTCACTTACCGACTTGCCGCTACTCCGAGTCGTGGACGGTCGCATGGCGCCAGACTCTCATCCGATTGCGCACTTTCCTTAGAGCGACGCTGAACGAGCAGGCCGTCGACCAATCTCGGACCTCTGTCTTTCGCGCAAAAACTGCGCCCGAACGACGGGAGTCAGTGGTGGGTGCTCGACCGGGTGGAAAACGAGCGTCGGCTGATTTCTCAGCGCTGACGCAACACCCCGCTTCCGCCACGGCGGTCCGCAACGAAACAGAGCGCGACCTCGAGCATTACACGGCGCTCCACAGCCACACCAACTCGGCCTGTCAGTTGCAAGCCGTCGAGCTGGTCGCCGCTACGGCGGATTAATCAAGTGGGCGAGATGCTGCTGCCAACCGGCCTGTCTGTGTGCCCCCGTTCTCCTAATCAAACAATGGAATTTTTGTCGCCGGCGCCGCGGCAGATTAGTCCAGAGTGAACCACTTGCGATGCCACTAGTTGCTCCCGACTCGAGAGCCGCGCCGCTCGGCCGTGATGCGCCCATCGAGCCGCGAACAAAAAGCGCCAAATGCCAATAAAATTTCACTTAGGCGTTCGCGCACGTTAAGCCTCGGGGTGAGCTCTCTTCCACTAGTTCGACAATGCATTACCTTTCTTTCTCTCCCGCCAAACAACTAACCTTCGTGCGTAATCTCGTTAACAAAATGGATAATCAAAAATAAGACTAATGTACCTCTTGTCCGGCCGCCATGTCCATTTCAACCAGAAGCACCAACCGACCCGCGAACGTTGAGCAGCAAAAACGGGGGCGTTGGGCGATGAGAAGGTCAATGTGCGATGATCATCTAAAAATGATTCAACGTACTGTCGTTAGGGAAGAAAACGATGGTGGAGACGTCAAGCGGAGCAGAGCAATTTAAGAAATAGTTGAGTGCCACTGGCGGCGTTCTGCCGGGCGCCGTGTATCGCCTACAGTGAGTCACATAAACGCGATTCGGCGCCCGAGAAATGGGCAAAGGATACCGCCACGCGCAAACTATTCGCCAGAAAAACCCGACCATACGTGATTCTCTTCGTAGATACATAATTTACAGGAACCAGAACTTCAAAACTGGTGGTGTGCATGCACTCTCACTTCGCACTCACAAATCCAAATATGAAAACGAAATTATAGCAGCAAGAACCTGATGCAAAAACTGCTCTGGCGGCTGTAGCAATGGGCTTTTAACACCCATTGCCGCGCTGTGCAAACTCCAGTTACTCCAATTATTACAAGGGGAATAAGAAAACTTACCTTCGAGATAAAAACAAACTATCATTCCTATGTATAGCCAAAATACCAACCACTTTTTTGTTCACCGTTGCGTTCTCATTGGAAGTACAGTACAAGCCGACCAAAGATAAAGCAATTCGCTCAGTTGACATGGATGGAACAATGAAAACTGAAACATTGAGCTCGACCTGCTATCTATCCTGGAGCATGTGTCTTTAGATTGCAGCACTACTGGTACCGTCGTATTATTGACTGCGCTTTTACCTTTGTTATGAAGAATTAGTCTAAATAGGGACACTTAATCAACACTTTCATCACCTAGATTATATTTTTATCGCATTTCAACACAGTTTCCCACTGGCACCACAATAACAAAAGGTTGCTCCATTAAATACAATTATTTTTAACAAATCAAACTCCTTTGTTTGCATTTGTACAACAAATGTTGGATTTTTGAGAGAAAAAGACGATGATTTGTTACTACAGTACCCAGAAAGATAACCAAGAATAAATAAAAACGCTACGTAACGAAATTGCATTAGCAACCAATTTCAATCGTGCCAAGTCTTTAGTGAGTACTGATTTTTCTCTGCAAAGAACAAGGGTCGTATGTTTTCCATGTCCTTGGTTTCGTTTTGTTTACGCCGCGACCCGGTCCGGTTGTTATTGTTTTTGATGGAAGAATCTTGTGCCTTGTTTTGGCAATTTTGGGTTCATTGATGGGCATTTATTGATCGGGAGGTTGCGTGACGTGTAGAAATCATTGCGAAACGGGAGGATTAAGATTAAGAAATGTTTTTTTCACGCTCTTCTTGTTTGACTGATATTGCATCAGCTGTCTCTGCTCGCTGTATTACGACATGCCCGCCCCGTCGATTTTCCATGGCGTTACTTCCGAAGACGTCGGAAAGGTTGCCATCGCCACGCTGATCCCGGGATCCGCCGTCGCCATCGCATTCGCGGCTTTCGCCCAGGACAAGTCTACCATCGACTGGTGGAAGGTGAGTCTTGATGTTTGCCGATTGATTGGAATGCCTGCAACTGTTATTGATTGGTTCTTGTGTACCATATGTTTCAGTAAACTGTTCTGAACGATACAATCTGCTGTCAGTGAAAATATAAATCTATAAAAGTTTTGCGATTTGTAGAGGATCAGGAAACCGACGTGGGCGCCACAAGAATTGGAGGTTTACTCGGTGATTGATCTGCTGGCACTGAGTCCTCTCGGTTGCGCCTCCTATCTCGTTTACAAGCACGGCGGCGGTACGGTGGCTTAGATTCGTTTCGGTTGAGCATTTCAATTTGTTGCAGGTTTTGACTACGCGGACACGAAACTGGCGCTGGGTCTGTACGGTCTGAACTTGGCGCTGGCGCTGGCGTCGATCCCGGTGACATTGAAGAAGAATCTGAAGCTGGTGGGTGTTCGCTCGCTTTTCTTCCACTGTGATTGCAATGTGTGATTTGCAGCTGTTCGGCAACACATTGGCGTTGCACGCGTCAGCGGTTGCGACTTCGGTGGCGTTCTACAAGATCCACAAACACGCAGGACTGATGATGGTACCGTACGCGCTGTGGACCGGCTTTTACGTCGCCCTCACCTACTCTATCATGAACGAAAACATCAACGAAATTGACTGATTCTCTGTGTTTCTCTTTGTCGATTAGTATCGTTCAGGCACGCTCACGCTAGATGTTTCGTATTTTGTGACCTCGTTTATTTTCGTGATTGCAAATTTTATTTTGCATACTATCGAATTTCATTCGTAATATGCGGGCTAGTGTACTGTTCGAGCCTAGAGCGCAATCTAATCCCATGTCGTTCTCTGGATGTCACTGTATGATGAGTTTTTCATTCATCGCAAGTCCTACGTGACAAATCTGTCTTTGATTTGAACCGTAGCTTGATTGGATGAGATGATGCCAATCTTTCCCACTTTACCATCTTATTCCAACATCACTGTGGTGTACAATACCTCCATCAAAATAAATATTTTACACAATTCAATTTTTTGTATTTTCTGCGAACGTTGCTACGCACGGGCTTTGAGGAATGTCTGGCTACTTTCTGATGTATGCAGCGCAGCATGTCGACGATATTTATTTTTGTTCATCAGATTTTATGTTACAATGGCTAGTTCGGACGGAAATGGAACGAGCAGCAGCACAGAATCTCAACCGGTGGTTTTCATGAAGGTGGAACAAGATCATCTATGTTGAATCTTTGGCAAAGCAATTTGTTTAGAGTGGAGGATCGGCGGCGGACGACATTTGGGACGACACAGCGCTGATCGAAGCGTACGATCGAGCTGTCGGATTGACCTACGTAAGGGGCTGTCTATAAATTACGTAACCCTTCGGGAGGGGGAGGGGGTAGAGAATCGGCAATTTGCAGGTTACGTGACAAGAATATATTACTTTGTAGCATATACCGGGTGAGTCAAAAGTTGATGAACAAGTTTGTTTCGCTCTATCTTTGTGAGGAAGGAAGCAAATCGAATGCG
>JAQGCX010000607.1:0-15340 GCA_034700205.1 Plectus parietinus | reverse complement strand
AATTCTGCACCCAAAATGCATGCAAACTATACCAAAACTTATTTCGCACATATCTTTTGAACCAAGCCATATTTTGAAATTTGGAGGCCAAATTCATGATCAACGACAAAAATTACCCTATATACATCAGCTTTAGCGAATTCCAAGACAAAAGGGCGTGCAAAGCACGTGCCCGAGATGCGTTTCAGATACCCTGGACAAAACTGTTCGAATACACACCTTTGCTTTCAGTTAAGATTTCGGCATAACTGCCTGACGATTTCTAATGAAACTTTGCACACATATAGAAGAAAGGTTTGGCTACAAAATGAGGGGTCACTCATGATATGAAGATTATTCTTTGTTGAGATACACGATCCCAAAGCGAAAGTTGTCAAACATGCGAACAGTTTTGTCCCTCACTGTATGTGTGAAAAATTTCATTGAATTTGGTGACTGCGATCAAAAGAGGAGATGTTATGTTTGTGGGACACCCTGTAAATAGTACACTACGTACCGAGCAGCCGAGTGGTGATGCTGCCGGCGATGGTCCTGGCTTGAAGTGAATTGCCCATGGCCGCCAATTTGGTCGCCACCACACGATGCCGGCCAATCGTTCCCAGTGTGTACACGTTCGATTCGCCTATAGAACAAAGTAACGTGAACCAGGCACGAACGGCAGTGCTTGCCGTCGCTCTTGTAGCGATGGAGGATGTGCTTGTTGTCGATCATGGCGTCGACGGCCTGCTTCTCGATGAACAGCGCCGTCACGATCGCCACCGTCGGCTGCTCGGCGGCCGAGCTGCGCGGCATCTGGCGCACCACCGTGGTGTGCTCTGAACACCAACATCAACAGAGAATGGAACAACACTCAGCAACATCGAAAAAAATCCCAAATTTTCCGGGCCGACAATGCCGTATACGAGCGATAAAGACGCCAGCATTGAAATGTGACTAACCTTGCGTGAACTCTTCGATGCGGATCCATTCGCCCGTGTCGGACAACTCGCGAACAATGTTCTTCGTCTCCAACTGCCGCAAGAACTCGACGGTTTCCTCTATTGTGCACCGCAGAGCTCTGCAACGACAGCCCGGTTAAGCCGATCAGGAATATAAGCGCGACGCAACTCGGAAATTGTCTCGACGGTCAGTCCGTTTGGATATGCGTGTTCCAACACGTCCTGCACATGAGCGATCGTCACGCTCTCCACCTCCGACCCCGATTCGCCTGCAGTAGACAACGTTCCTTCTCTGGTGCTCTTCAATCCACCTAAGACTTCTTACCGTACTCCTTCGATTCGGGCATTTGCGTCACTTTGCTCTCGTGCACGAACTGCATGTCGATCTCAACCTTGTGCAGAGCTTCGAAGCCGCCCTGAATCAGCTTCATCACGAGTTTGATGAAGCTGATGTAGTCTAAAAACCAGCAATATTCACAACAGAACTTATTCCACAATTGCAAGCGACCGAAAGTATTCACACAATGCAATGTAATTGTACATTTTTTGTTTGTCAGATTTTTGAGCTGAAAATCTATCAATGTTCTGTGTCGCTTATCGGATGTGATCTACATAAAGTGCAAAACGATGCGTGTTCCCATCATTACACATGCGTAAAAATCGCGTACTTCTGAACCCAGCCTAGTCTTGGCCCCATCGTACCAGGGCCCGACCAGTTCTCATTTACGATGGTGTGCACGGCGCTGAGTCACTGCCTTGAATGAAGGGACATTCACGCAGATTATCGGTTAGGCGTTGGCGGGTGTGGCGCAAGAGGAAAAAAGCAGACGAAATACGAACGGGGCAGCAGCTGGACCGCGCGCCGCGTTTCCTCTTCGTTTCGCTGACGTTTGTTTGTCGGCTGCGGCTGATTGAACGAGCGGCGACCGACCGCAAACGGATCGCATTACATCTCGTACCTTTCGGAAACGCCACCACCATCCCCTTGAAGAATTGCTGAGCCGTGCGATGTTTTTCGTCATGCTGCACGTCCGCGTAGAACCAGAAACGCAGCTGCCGATTCTCCTGTAAACGCATCAAATTACAGTCAACAACTACATTCAACACAATGTTCTCAATGAACGTTTTGCACCATTGCTAAGGTCCTCAACAAAAACCTGTCTTCACCAAACCGAATGTCTAGAGGCTGACTCACAAAGTCAATGAGTAACCGAGATCGCATTGCAATTCCAATCCAAAAACAAAGTGCAGTAACTTGCCTGTTTCGGCACTTCCGAGTCGGCAGACTTCAGCCACACCGTGAAATCGAGACTGATGTCGCCGGGCAGCATAGACTTCGGGTCTGCAGTAAGGAAGTTACATTACACACTCAAGATTTTATTACTCGTCACTACCATTTTCTTCATCGGATGGAACGAGTCGACGAACGATGATGCCCGTATGCTGACCGCCGGCAACGTGCAGGATGTTCCCCGGCACCTCTTCCTGCTGGCGATATCTGCAAAGCAAAACGTAAACTAACAGTTAGATAAGGGTACATGAACAATCCAGTGCTCACCGTTCCACTCGGATGACGTTACGATCGCTTCCTTGAACGATCGGCGTCATGACGATCAGATCGCGACTGCCCGTCATCTTGGGTCGCTTGCTTCTAACAAAAGCTCCTAAAACGGAGAATATTGAAGCAGTTTTCTTGCTGCTAGTTATGGAAAAAACGCTCAAAAATCCCAAAGTCAACAATCACCGCACGGCATTTTCGTGTTTTTTGTCGGCGAGCAATGTGCGCGGTGTGTGTGTGCCGCCCCGCGCTCCGCGCCCACACAACCAGACGATCGTCAAAATTTGAAAGTCAAATCTTGTCAAGACTCAAACACATTTGACACAAATTTTTAAATGCCACAGGCAAAATTTATACTGTATCGGACGGATCATGCGTGTTTCGAGAAAATACGCGAGGCTCGATTTTAATGAAAATCGTAACTCTTTGGGAACATTGCATTGCACATAATATTTTGCTTGATTTTCATTGAATATCACAGCCAAAGAGACTTGATGAGTGGCAAATAGACGGATCTTCGGATTAGGGCCCACTGTCGTCGTCATCGTCACTGAGAGCGCCATTGGATGGTCTGTGGTCGAGTCGAGATTCGGGTCGGTGGTCGCTGTCATAGTTGTCGAGAATGTCCTCCGCTTGCAGGCCGTACATGTCTGAAATGATGGACGGTCGAATGGCAACACCAGGCGCTGTGATACCATTGAATAAGTCGATGTTTTCGTCATCGCTCACGTCGAGGGCGATGCGACGATTGGCCGAGTCGAGTGAGCCCTGTTGACCAACCATCTCCAGCCATTGCGCGTTGTGCCAGCGGAACTTTTCCTCTTGAATTTTGCGCGCCCATTCGTCTCCATGATCCTAAATGCTTATTCATTCAATGAGCAATGCCAAAGCCTAAGCCTAAGCCTAAACCTAAGCCTAAGCCAACCACCAGTGAGATAGATTACCCAAAATACTCCTGTTAAACTAACAACGGAGACCCCTGGTTTAGACGGAGAACAGAAAGGTTAGTTACTTACGGCAATCACTTCGAGCGTGTTGTCGCACATCTTGCGTATTTGCGCATTCTTGTCGTGCATCAGATCGATCAGGTAGGCGGGCACTTGGGTGTCGGCGAGCAGTTTTTGTCGCAATCCGTCGTGGAACATCAGCTGGTAGAACACGTATACTATCTGCAGCACAATCTCGTCGTCTTCTTGTTTCGCTGCAACAATACATTGATGACTGACAGTGTCTGCGCCAGCGAACCACTGAGTAATCCGATGAGACTGTCCACGACGCCGTTGCTGAACAGAGTCTGCGCGCCAGACTTGTCAGTGGCGACGGTGCCACACAGTACAACGATCTAAGAACGCATGATATATTACTCGGCATAGGAAGCAACTGAAGCACTATTGACTGTATAGATCGGTAAATTGGGAATATATCGCCCGAAAAAAGCAACATTTACCTCGAGCAGCAAATCGTCCTCGGCGGAGCCCGGCCGCATCTTGCTCTGAATCCATGAAATCAACTGCGTCTCTTGCAACAGACGGGTCCAGTCCATATCGGCCACGTTTAATTGCGACAAGATCGCCACACATTCCAGACCAAAATCAAATTCGTTGCCCGACTGCTCGCACTGACGCCGAGCTGTTTCTGCCAGATTCCCAATGTAGTCCTGCAATTAAATATGTTCAATAATCATTAGAAACATGGTATTTACTGCTTAGAAAACAGGACTGTTCTAACCATTTATTTACGTTGTCTCATAAGCCCAAATTACACTTTAGAGCGAGAGTTTGCGGGAGAAAAGAAGCGATACGATCGAATTGAAACATTCGATTAAAGGCGATCATTGACTTACGACGAACATAGCCTTGGTAGGACCGTCGTGCATGGCGATATTGCGAATGATCTTCAGAATGACGGGGTCGCGGTGCGAGAAAGCGCGCTCAAACAGGAGGCGCAATCCTTGGCCTGCGTCGCCGGCCAATAACTGGGCGTTTCGCTTCTCCAACGCCACGTTGACCAGCAACGCCTTGACTTCTTGGTTTTCCCCGGCTACGTCCTTCTCGAGCAAGATGCTCATGGCCTAAACCGCCGCAATGGCTATACAATTGCTTCGCCACATACGAACCAAAGCGATGCAGTCGGTGTAGGTGATCATCACTTTGGCGTCGTCGTCCATGCTCAAGTGATAGAGCAGTTTCAATGCCGGCACACGCATGGCTGGCACTTCTGCAACAGCCTCGTCAAAAACAGACTGACGGCAGAGCACCAACCAAGCAGAGGAGCGATGTGATCCAAAAGACCCGCAGCAATGATCCTCGACCGAAGAGAAGCGTCGAACGACAGGTTGAAGAGCAACTTGATGGCCGCTACAACCAACTCTTCGCTTCTCGTCGGAAACAACTGACCAATCTTCTCAACGACGTTATGTTTGGCCTGGAACGAACAGCAGTTGCAGTTGTTCATTGCAAACGAAACACGTTATTACCATTTGATTTTTGTTCTCCACAAACACGCTGAGTTTCTTGAGAAATGTCAATACCAGAATGACAAGATCAGTGTTGTCCTTACGTTCGAGGCATCGACTCAGCATTTCCACAAGACCTCGGTTCACCATTTTCAGTTCAGTTTTGATGTCTTCCGACAGATTTAGTAACAAATAGAAGCACACTAAAACACCAAGCATTCGTTCGCATTGTAACATATTTCATTAGATATATATAAAATTGCAAACCACGCAGCAGCTGTTCCTGCTTGTTGGCGAGAAGTTGAAATTTTCGTTTGTTCTTTTCCAATTCTTTGGTTTCCACTTGGGCCTTGTGAGCAAGATCGGTCTTCCACAAGTCGTATCTTTTCAGTTCATACTCTATCACTTGCATGCACAGCGCTCCAATCTAAAATCAAGCTAAACATTCTACCATACTGTCAACCGATTGCTACTCGCCTTGAAATGCGAAATCATTGGTTGGAATTGTGTAAATGTCGAAAAACAGAAGAAAGTGTAGCAAATGTTAGTCGCGAGATCAAAGTTCTTTTTCCAGTCTTCTTTCAACACGCGCGCCAAAGCGCCCAGCAGCGTTTCTAAACTTGCAAAATTCGTAAGAAAATAAAGGGAATCACTGCACATACCGTTTTGTAAAAGTTCTTCCAGGTTGTCTGGATTGCGGGCGAGCTGCAAAACCAAAGCAGTGCCTTTGGTCTTCTCTGGAATGTCCTCGTATAGCATTTCGATGTATTCCTGCAAAAGAAAGCTCTTGCATTCAGTCATCTCTGGGACAATTAAATGTGCAACCGACATCTAATTTGCTCAGACTGGCTCGTTCGTCGGACACTGCGCCCAATTCACCAAAGTCGGCACTCGGTCCGAACGAATTGACAGACCTTCGACTGCTTCGATCGCCTGTAAAACTCGAGTCAGGCGCTGAAACAGCACGACAACCATACTTCCAGCAGATCCTGATCCTTTCGGTTCACGTCGATTCTGCAAGTAGTAGAGCAGTTGCTCAACTTCGGGCAGACGAGACGGAGGAATCAGTTTGCATCGATCGACCACCTCGCGAGCCAGGGCAGTGATCTCCGTTGATTCGTTCAGGTCCTTCAGTCGAATACTGAAACGTCAACTTGGCAACCTTCAAGGCACTCGTCCAATGACCACGCACATTTTCTGACATTCCTTGCGTTCACCGATCATAGGGTCACCGAGCTCTCCAAGAATTGTCGCCTCCAGTTGGTACTTGATCACAAGAGCTTTTTCAGTTGAATGCACATCCAGTCCCACTGATTTTATGTGTCTGAAAGAATACAGATCCACGTGAGAAATTTCACGACAGAGAAAGAAGCAGTCGCTTCATACACACATATAACAAGTCGATATTCATGGCTCCAAACTCAAAGTCATTACAAATGCACAAACTTTTTCAAAAATCTGGCGTCGTCGTGTTGCATCTTGGCGTGATCAGTATCTTTTGTTTCTTGTCATCTCATAAAAGATTGCTCGACTTCTGTGTCGGCTCGGGAGGTGGCGGATCAACAAAAAAAATCGTTTTTTTGTTCGCTTGTTGATAGCATTGTTGCTAACAGAACATGATTCAGGATCAGTTGTCATGGAGATGAGAAGCACGAAAGATTCGACGAATGGTCCTTTCTGAGCGATAACTGTCAAAATTTGGCTGAAATAAGGAAATAATGTCTTCTGTCGCAAAAACAATCGCCAATAGGCTGAAAACGGCAAAATATAATGCCGTTCCAGCAATTCTGTTGAGCACGCAAGGTAGCCACCGATTCGTTCGTTTTGACAGGCGCTGGTGCGTATGACTGACTGCTCCTTCCGTTTCAGATATTGTCGACCGACAAGATGTGATGCGAAAGTACGGATTATCAAATCGGTTGCGCTCTTGCTTAAAACATGACTACCTGAAAGTGGATGGAACGTGGAAAACGGCGACTGAAATCGCCCGATTAGCCTTGTCCGTTTGCACAATGGTACTGTTTTTCTACCGTACTCTTTAGGTTGTCATGCACAATGAGTAAGCCACCGGACTCGATTGGCGCAGCTGAAGTAGCCACGGGTTATGTGGATATGATGGTCAACATCAGACGGGAATGGCTTCATGAACATGCAAATGTAAGATCGAACGAGATCGTCGTCATAGTTGTAGAATCATTGCTATTGCAGGACCGTAAGACATACCTGGAAAATTGTTTCAACGCCGTTTGTGCTCACGCTTCTACGTTGTTCAAGACATTCAAACTAACTTTTATCAATTGTACGGCATGAACATAAATTGCTGCTAAAATATATTGCTTTTAGTTATCGGCCACCTTTCATTGCTCGAACTTTTCAAACTGCCCTCAGCAAAAGAGTCCAACACATTAGACAGAGAGTTTCTTCGATTGATAGCCGAAAGCAGTAAATCGACACCAATAGCCTGGAGTTCACTTTCACGAAGTCGACTGTTCGAAGTTTTCGAAACGCTTGTTCAACGGCTTGCTACTCAACGCACGAGCAATATCATTGCTGAACATTGTGTGTCAATTACTGTGTTGGCCGTCGAAGCGACGCCAATGGAATTGACTGCGTTCCGAAAACAGTTCCAGTAAGGAATTTCGTCGAGCTCGAGCAGCATGAATGGTTGCCGTTCTTTCAGCGCTCTGGGCACTGTTTTGAAATTGTGGGAGAACAAAGGGTTCGATCGCAAGTTATCGACATTAAAGCAATATCTAGAAGACAGTTCACCTGAATCCATCCATCTCCTAGTTGGTTTGAAACTGTTTTCTTGTTGTGAACATACTTCTTTTCTGACTTTTCAGAAACTGCAGAAAGCCGCTGCTAAGATTCAAGCAGCTTGGAGAGGAAGCAGAACTCGGAACCGATTAAAAAAGATGAAGAATGGTTTGGTTCTGTTTCAGCGACTATACAGGTACGATAACACAACAGACTTCATGTACGGGTAGTTCATGTGCGATTTCTTTCAAAAGGTTAAAATTTTGCGCCATGGGACAATATTGCATCGATTGATTTTCACTTTTGAAGGGAGCGCAAAATGAACCAAAGACAGCAAATTACAAAAGTCTTAGAAGAGCAGGAAGAAAAGATAAGCAGAGCACTGGCCGACGTTCAACTATCACGCCGCTACCAACAAAAGCGATTCAATACGATTGCTGCGCTGCATCACAGCAAGGTGGATAAATTTTTGGCTTTGGAGGCAGACGCTTACGCCACTAAAATACAAGCGGCCTACCGAGGTTATCGAATCCGTCGACAACTAGCCGCGCAACGGTCGTATGAAAGGCGCAATAGCGCCGCAATCCTGGTTCAAAGAGCAGTAAGTCTCACCTGGGCACTTATTTTCATGGACACTTAACTAGAAAGCGAATTGAATTTCAGATGCGAATTTGGTTCCAACGACGGTTACGAGCTCGTAATCGACTGTCAGAGTGGCCCGGCTTAACCAATCAGCAGAGGGAACGCTTGCAAGCCGAGATCGACAGAAAGCTCGATGCGCAAAAGCACACCATTTCTATCAACTCATTACCTTCGTTTCAACGGCAACAAGAACTACACGACCAGGTTCAGCTCCTTCTTGGAGAACATCTCCAAAAACGCAAACAAGAACTGTGGGATTATCAACAGCGAGAAAAGACGATTGCACTTATCGAGCAAGATGTGGACTTGCTTGAAAGTAAGTCTCATTTTTATATGCCGCGTGCTTCGCTTTTGGGATGGGATGATGGGAGGCGGCGGCAAGATGGAAGACATTAGTGGTTTTTAGCACTCCGGTATCGTCCGTCCATTCAACTAGATTTATCGTGCAAAAGCGTGTATAAATCACTGCCCATTTGTTATAATCAACAGTACCGTGAAACTCCGAAAGGTGTATCAGCAGTTCCATTGAATTTGCAGACGCGCCACAACTTTCTGCTGTTCAACCACAAGATGCGTTTATTTTCCGCACTGCAAGCAAACCGGCAGCCATGGTAGCATTGCTATATCACCAAAAACTGTTGGCAAATATCAACAGACCATGGTGGAAAACAGACGCAGACGAAACCGACCGACTGATACCACTTCCAAAAATTTGATCGCACGCTCTTTTGTTCGAATTATTACAATAACCTGACTGTGTCAATTACGTTTTCCCCGATCGTTGTTCGTCGGGCATCGTTGATCGTGTCGATTAAAAGCTGTTCAGTATCTGGTGAACAATCGGTTCCGCAAAGTTGTGCGTGTTATTATTGAACATGTTCGAAAGATTCGATATAACGTTGTGAACAATGTCTTAATTTGCTTCGAAAATTTCAATAGTCATGTTTGGAGCACATAATCGCAAGCGTTCAACTGTGTCATCATTTACAATTAGTTGCAAAGTAACTTCATCGAACACTTCGCTCAATGAGACCTGCTCGAAACTGAGCTTCTCCTTGAACATTCTCAAGCTTTTCTCGTTCGTTCGTCCTATCTTGACAGTGAATTTGCGCACACCCAACTGGTCGACAGCATACAACATCATCGACGCCGAAGCAGCCAGTCCGAGTCCTTTGCGCTGCTCGGCGCTTTCGGCGATCATGATCTCCAATTCGGCGCTCGATCGATCGTCCCCGTCGGTGAAGAAGAGGTTGACATCGCCAACCATCGCGTCCGTGTCCGACGCACCCAATTGTATCCGTTCACGAGAGAGAATGATGAAAGTGCACTTGTCGGCATCCGCAGCCCAACTCTGCTGCATGGCATACTCCTGTTCGAGCGTCAGCGGTTCAGACGCGGTCAGCGCTTGCAACTGTTCATCTTGCATCCAAGCATGGTACTTGGGGACGTGCTCGGCCAGGTAGGGAACCAGCAACACCTTTTCGCCAACCAATTTTACAGCAGCATTTTCGCGCATTCTTACAGCAGCAATTTTAATTTACAACAGCATTCTTCTTCAACAGATGTGGTGACATCGACTGAATTGAATCACCATCACGTGACGTTTACGTCGCTCACTTTTCAAATTCACACACCTTTGCTTATTTATTCTTGACTTTCAGGCAAAATTGTGTTCCTGATTTACTTTTGTCATCATCGCACCGAATTTTCTCGACCGACTCGTAAACTTGGGTGGAGTCGACGCCGGTGGTTGTTACCAGCTTAGCTTTTGCATTTTTCGAAGCAGCTGAAATCTGAATCTGAAGCAAGATGGGCGATTCGCATTACGGATTTTCGCTCACGACGTTCAGGTGCGATCTTTTTCCTGTGACAAAACACACAATGGCTTTTTCGCGGCAATTGTTCATTGTTTTATTGTTTTTAACTTTTGAATAACGTTTCTCTTTCAGCCCATCGGGTAAGCTGATGCAAATCGAATATGCGCTGAACGCCGTCAAGAATGGACAACCGTCTGTCGGTCTTCGCGGTAAGAAAGGCACACTGTCATCAAGAGCTATCGTTATTTTGCAGCCAAGGACGGCGTAGTGTTGGCGACGGAGAACAAGTCATCGGTGCTACACGAGGACCAGCCGAAAGTCGAAAAGATCAGCAAGCACATTGGCTGCGTCTACAGCGGCATGGGTCCCGACTATAGGTTTGCCATTATGGTTCGGTAAAAAACGCCTTTTCTCCGTTAGAATCTTGGTGAAACGCGCCCGGAAGATTGCGGCCGAGTATCAGCTGATGTACGACGAAGAGATCCCGACGACGCAGCTGGTGACGAAACTGGCGGCCGTGATGCAGGAGTACACGCAATCGGGGTAAGCAGTCGCTATCAATTGCCGACTATTACTCCGTTGTTTCAGAGGCGTCCGTCCGTTCGGTGTGTCGCTGTTGATCGCAGGATGGGATGAGGAGCCGGGTCGTCCTCTGCTGTTCCAGTGCGATCCTTCGGTGCGTCGTTTCACTAATTCGTTCTCATAATTGATCAACTACTTCAGGGTGCTTACTTCGCGTGGAAGGCCACTGCGCTGGGCAAGAACGACGTCAACGCAAAAACTTTCCTCGAAAAACGGTGGGTAATTCAGTTTCGGTAAAAGTCGTCTATACGTATAAGAATGTCAAATATTCAAATAGTAATAAATCGTCGATTAGAATGAGCCGCACTAGTCCCAATACATATGGTTTGGTGTTTTAGGTTTTCGGAAAATCTCGAACTGGATGATGGCATTCACACGGCTCTGCTGACTCTGCGCGAAAGCTTTGACGTTGGCATGACAGAAGACAATGTGGAGATCGGCATCTGCAACAAGAACGGCTTCCAGCGTCTGACCAAGCAGCAGATTAAGGATCACCTGGGCGCCTTGTGATAGATCTATCAACTCATTGTTGTTTACCGTTGGTGTTCTTTCTTTTGTGTATCGATTTGCCGGCGTCTGGTTTTTGGCTGAATAAAGCATTGCATTGATCGACAAGGCGCCCTGCTTTGCTCTTCTGGATAAATCCAGCTATTCAAAGCTACAATGAAAGATTATTGGGGTAATATTCTTCAATAGTTTACATCTTTGGTGCGACACGATCAAATCAGATGTCACTCACTCATAATTGCCTGAGATTTCTCTGAAAGGTCAAGTAAGGAGTTCTTAAGCATATCATTCTTTTACTTTCATTCAGTGTCTGTGCAATAGCGGCTGAACCCCCTCTCTCTTTCTCTCTCTCTCTCTCCGCATAGTCCGTCATCAGTAAACCGATTGAAATCCGATTGGTTTTGCTGTGTTACCCGTGAATTAAACCTATTCCTTGCAGCTAACGAGAGAGAATTTGCGTGGCGCAAAGCCGATCATGACCGATCAACGTATCAAGTGAGCGAAAAGACTGCGATTGCGGGTAATTGTGAGATTCCATTCAGGTTCGACTGGTACCAGACTGAGGCGGATGTGGTGATTACGGTGCTGCGGCGAGGAGTGACTCTGGATCAGTGCCGCGTCAACTTCGAGCAGCACGCGCTGTCTGTGGGCGTTCAGACGAGTGAAGACGATGTGACCGAGCTGATCAGCATTAAGCTGTCCAACCCGATCGACCCTGCCAAATGCTCATACAAGTGCACTCCTGCTAAGGTACGCGAAATAGACGGAATTGATTACTATGGGTTCGATTCAGATTGAAGTGAAGATGCGAAAGTTAAACGCGGGGCGATGGGAAGCGTTGGAGGCCAAGGCGTTGGAGTCGGCGCCCAAGGAGAAGAAGAACTGGGACAAATTGGAGAAGCAGGTGGTCGAGGAGGAGGAGAAGGCCGAGCTGGAGGGCGACGCCGCCGTCAATCGACTCTTCCAGAAGATTTACAAGGATGCGGACGATGACGTCAAGAAAGCCATGATGAAGTCTTACGTGAGTGCATAGAATTTTGTGCGTTTCGTCTGGAGTAGCTATCAAAATGGTGGTTTAGAGCGAGTCTGGAGGCACTGTGCTCAGCACCAACTGGAACGAGATCCAGAAGGAAAAAACCGAGATCAAGCCGCCGGACGGCATGGAGTGGAAGAAGTACGACTAAGACCACATCCGCTCCGAGTTCTTTGCTGCTTTGATCGAACTACACTCAGACAAAGGCGTTTTACATGCTCTTACTGTGTTTCTTGCTCTTATTGATCATTCGATTTGCCGGTTATGCGTTATGCATTAGTCTGTTCGCTTTTATTATCCTGGTCAGAAACGGTACTTTCATGAATGAAAACAATGGAATCCATTAGTTAAAATAAGCACGGCACATCATCAGAACAAAAGCTAGTGAGGAGAACCCGTCAATCTTGAACGACACATCTCAAATGATCGTAATCCACAGGCGGCACTATTTGAAGTTCAGGAATCTCTTGGCTGAACTCGAAAGTGAAGTTATGTTCTCGACAAGAAGTGGACAACTGACCCGTGTTCGGCGTAACTTTGTAAACAATCGGCTGCTGACCAGTTCTGCTGCTCGCGCCAGCTAAGACGTTATATTGAAGGGCCAGCACTTCGCCCACGTCTATCCAAGTGCGTTTGTTGACGTCCACTTCGAAGAAAGACGCCTTCAGTGCCACTCCTTCGACTGGCGCTGGTATTTGAGACTCTGAAGCAGACGGAGTGTTGTGGGTATGCAGCATTTCTATCGCACCAATCTTGACAACCAGGTTCTTGTTTTCGAGTTTACTTGCGAGTTCCTGGTGAGGTACGCCGTCCATGGGCATTGTAAAAGCCAGTTCGATCGCGTACGGCGCAGCTTTCTGGAGATCTTCGTCGAGCTTCTTGACGTCGTGCTTACTGATCACCTCAGTGTTACCGTAATCCACGAACATGACCTGAACGAAACGGCGAGTGCAACGCGTCCATGTAATCCTTGCTGCGCTACCTTGACAGTGTTCGGATCGCCACGCTCAATGACGCAACCGCGATACCACAGTCCATCAAGGGCGTACTTGGCCGCGCACATTTGTCCTAAATATACTAATCGTCATCAACCTTATTTGACGTACAAATTTCACCTCTGCGCGGATTTATGAGCTCGTCGTTGGGCAGCGAGCTGTACACGCTCGCCAGCTGATTTGCCAGACGAAGCAACTCTTCCGCACGATGTTCCAGTTGCACGAAAATGGTTTTCTGCTCTGCAAGTGTGCAGCATTAAATGCTTCCAATATCAACATTTTGCTTCACTCGAACACTCTCAATTGCACAAAAACTTCAACATCAAAACTAACCGGTGACGTACGCAACCACAACGTCCATGAAGTCGCCGGTGCCGGCGGGAATGAACAATTTCGGCAGTCCTCGCACTTGGAGATACGAAGCTTGGGCAGGAATATCCGAGATAGCATCCGGATCTGAACACAAGTGTTGATCGATTTGCAGCCGGCGGATGTAATCGTTACGTTCAACGAACGCCACATTGCTTTCGATGAGCCAGGTGCTCATGTCCCGCGTTGGATTATTACGCTTCGTGAGCGCCACCGTATACAGCATGCTTTCTTCGTCGACGTCGAGCACCTCGACCACACACGACGACACCGCCTTCTGCAGAAACTGACGCCCTGAACTGCACAACGCCCATGAGAACGAACGCACCTGAATGTTCTGTTGCCAGTCGTTCGCCCAGTTGGTCATGTCGAAGCGGACACCGGCTATGCGCATCTTGAAAGCGAGCGCGGGCGTGTCGCTGATGTACGGTACGGATTCGAGCAGCACGCACACTTCCTCCGGGTCCACGTCGTCCACGTTGCCATAGTCGACGAACTGAACCTGAAACCGACCGAACGCTTTTGTCTGCGCCAAGACGAATCGCGCTACCGTACTCGAATGGCGCCGTCGTCGCCCTGGTCGGTGATCACCTCGGCACGATACCAACAGCCATCGGCGCGGTACTTGGCCACACAGCGCATGCCGGTAGGTGCCGGCCGTTCAACTGGCGGCGGCTTGCGAACCGCGTCGCCGTAATATTTGTGCAACGCTTCCGTCACCTGCCTCAACTGCAGTTGGAACCCAGAGAATTGCGCCATGAACTCGTTCGGGTTGGTCATGTCTATGACGGCAACTTCGTCGTCCTTCAGTCCTCTCGGCAGCAAACTGCGTCGATATGGCACCGGTTGAACATTCTGCAGTAAAAAGCACTCACATTCGATGCACAAAGAAATAACTTGTAATGGTGCTGCACAAAAAGAGTACAATTAAACGAGTTGCTTATAAAAATCAGCGAATGTCTTGCCTGCGGTTCGGGCGTTTGAGATCGCGTCACTGGAGACCGAGAAGTGTCATCGTCATCAATACGAACGCAGTGACCGGCCATTTCGAGCGAACAAATGACGGCGACGGGAGTCAAAGGGACTCGACCGAACGCAGCCACTTCCACCAACTCCACGTCAGCTCGACCCGGAAAGCGTCTCGACGGTCCGTGCACGACCAATGAAAGTGGGCGGCCCTTGTAGCTTAAGCAAGCAATTGACACATAATTATTCCAGAAAGAAAAACATTTGGTCATGCGCACAAAATAACGTTTAAGATGAAAACTTCATTTGTCATGAGTCTCATGCAAAAATCCGCAGTAGCAGGCAGAATTCGAACCTGAGCCCTTTCATTTAGATCGCGAGTGCTCTATCAACTGAGCTACCACAGCTACGAACTTGTGCTTTTAATTTAGCTGTGATCGTTTTTTGTGACAGCCTTTCTCCCTTCATCTACAATTGCGCAGCCTTTTTTCCTTCTGCAAACAGACAGCTTTGGGAGTACCACAGGATGGGCCAGAATATACCTACCACCTACCTCTAACTTTTGACTGTTGGGACCAAATTTGATGAAATTTTTACTGCATACATAGAAGTACGAAAGTTACATTAATGCTTAGTTTCAGCTTCAACTAATCATCTTTACTTGACTGTACAAAAGTGAAATATTTGGTCAATTTTCAAGTTCTTCAAAAATGTGAAAATG
>JAQGCX010000606.1:0-15344 GCA_034700205.1 Plectus parietinus | reverse complement strand
TTGCAGTAGTAAATAGTGGAACTATTAATTCAACTTCTCCGGACCCCGGGCAACTATTTCTGCCTGGGCCACTATTTCTGCCTGGGCCACTACTTCCGAAAATACGGTACTCAATGCAACAATCCACAAAAGCAAGCGACTCACTTTGAAACTCCAATTCGGCCATCGCAGAAGTCACTTGCCGTAAACTAAAGTGCGATCTGTACATTATCGTCAGATAGAGCCAAATGATATTGAGAAACTGACTGACAAGCCATTCGATTCACAGCAAATTTAAATTCAACAACGCTTTTTTAGTCAGCAATGTCATTTTACTCGAAAAACCAGTGTATCAACGCTGACTTCAGGAACCACAGGATAGCACAGACAATCCCGACAAGGACGCTTGTCAGCACTGACGTCCAGTTGAAATTGCAACATATAAACAATTCACTGAACATTCCAACACATTATCATTAGTCTTTAGCGCCTGTGTCGACGGTCGCGATCTAGTCGTTTCGGTGACCGACTTCTGCTTCTAAAGCGAGAAGATGAAAGCAAGAAAATGAGATTGGACCGACCGAGAGCGAGGACGAACAGGTCTCCGTCGGTCTTTGTCTCTGTCACGATGGTCGGCGCGCGGTTCGCGACTATCGTCGCTTTCTTCACACGAACATTCACCGCCACTGCACGAACAGGAACAGCTGAAACGGTCCACAATCCGCTTCCAATGTCAATGAGAAATGAAATCATGAAACCAACTCGGATGAGACCCTCGACTCCGCTCTGCCGGCTGGACTGGCGACGCGCACGACATCGCCGTTATTACCATCCTTGGTCTGCGTTTGCACCACCGCCGCCACTTCCGGGTCTGCTGTCAAATCGTACTTTTCCAAATCCTCGTCGTCGCCTTCCTGCAGTGTTGAAGAAGTCAGTAATTTCTCGAGGATCATAGGCGTACGTCGTCGTCCAATTTGTACTTATCCAGATCGGCTTCATCGCCGCTGTCCTCGTTTTCTTCATCGTCTTCCTCCTCGTTCTCCTTCTCATTCAGTATTTGTTCCGCGACTGGCCGGTTTTCCTGAATATAAAAATAAATAGGAAGTTCAAAGAAAGAAGCCATTTTAATTTTACTCCGACGCGGCGTTCAGGAGCCGAAGTGGAATCGCCACCGTCCCTCTGTTTCTTCTTCTTCCTGCCGAACTCGTCAAATTCCTCGTCGTCCTCACGATCAATGTACTCGACATCTTCTCGGTCCATATAACCACCGCCGTATCCTGAAGGCGGCGAGATATGCGAAAGCCGCATAGACGCAGCGCAAACCTGTGCGCCGTTCCAGGTCACCGAGCTTCGGCGCATTGCAAATGTTGCATGTATTTCGTCGTGCCCAGTTGATATTGCCACACATGAAAGAGAACGCGGCATTATAAAACTATTTTATAACAAAAATCGTTCAAATAAATGAAACAAGCAACCAGACAAAACTCTCCGCAAATCGACTTACTTGGTACACGACCAATCTTCGGCGGCAAAAAGACCTTTCGACTTTTCAGCGGCATCCTTGCCAATCTCTCTGCCGATTTTGCTCTTCGCGCGAGCTTTGGCTGAAATCGACGTAAACAGTGAGACAAGCAATTACAGGGATGACGGACGTTTTCCGCACTTGTCGCAGGTGTTGCGAAATTCCTGGTTGATGTGTGAGCACTTAGCGTCAAGACATGCCCACTCGCCCGGCTTGAGCGCCCGACGGGCGGCTTTCTGCTTCTCCAAGTTGCGCGCCTCCTCCTCGGCCGCCTCCGCAGCGTCAAAAGCTGCCTGATCCATTTAAAGACACTCAAAAAGCGACGCGTATCACTCAACAAGCTGCTGGAATCGTCAAAGTTGAAACACAATCAACAATTCTGCTTTTTAGCGAGAATTACGCACTGCAGATGAAAGGCGCCGCCAACAAATCCGCCGATTTTCGTCATTCGTACGCTATCGTAGTCTACTGTGACGACGCGGCTGCGATGAAAAACTTTCGCGTCAGGACAAAATATTTGATGCCATTACCTCGAACCAACACAAAATCTAAGCCAAAAGATGATTGGACGATGCAGAGAAACTGAGGAAGTAAACTTGGCACTTCGAAAAGTTAAGGAAGCAAAAATATGGGATATTCCTGAAAAAAGCGGATATTCGAATGCTTTACCACTGAGCTATGGCGATTGTGGTGATTGTGGCGTTGATCGGAATTGCCCCCCCCGTAAATTCGGAATTCCGGAAAAATGATAAGGGTCCATCCTAATCGCTTTTTGATTTTGCCCCCCTGACGAGCAGATTTGCCCTTCCGTCCTTCGGTTTCTAGCTACGCGCCTGCTCGGGTACTGTCCGATTTCGCAAACAAATTGGCATTTGACGACAAAGAAAGTTGGCTGGCCATCGCCTGCAGAATACTCCTTCTTGTCGTTCTCATTCTCGGACTTGCGTTCTGGTGCCTCTTTAAGAAAAACGCACTGCAGTCTAGTATCATAAACGGCCCGAACAGTCGAATTAAATGAAATTTATTTTTTCAATACGTTTCCAGACAGTTAAGAGTTAGTTAGATGCAAGTGAACTTTGTGCCGTTTGTGCCTTATGTCTTATCGAAATTGCTTGCTTGTTCAGCCATTTGACATTCGTTTACGACCAGGTCACCGAGCTTCGGTGCATTGCAAACGTTGCATAAATTTCGTCGTATCCAGTTGATATTGCCACATCTGAAAGAGAACGCGGCATTAAAACTCTATTTTATAACAGAAATCGTTCAAATAAATGAAACAAGCAACCAGACCAAACTATTCGCAAATCGACTTACTTGGTACACGACCAATCTTCGGCGACCAAAAGACCTTTCGACTTTTCAGCGGCATCCTTGCCAATCTCTCTGCCGATTTTTCTCGCCTCCTCCTCGGCCGCATTCGCAGCGTCAAAAGCTGCCTGATCCATTTAAGGACACTCAAAAAGCGACGCGCATCACTCAACAAACTGCTGAAATCGTCAGAGTTGAAACAATCAACAATTCTGCTTTTTAGCGAGAATTACGCACTGCAGATGAAAGGCGCCGCAAACACAACCGCTGATTTTCGTCGTTCATACGCTATCGTAGTCTACTGTGACGACACGGCTGCTATGAAAAACTTACGCGTCAGGACAAAATATTTGATGCCATTACCTCGAACCAACACCAAATCTAAGCCAAAAAAGATGGTTGGACGATGGATAGGAACTGAGGAGGACTCTGCACTTCTAAAAGGTAAAGGAGCAAAAATATGGGATATTCCTGAAGAACGCAAAAAGTTAGGGGGCACTCGGATTTGAACCGGGGACCTCTCGATCTGCAGTCGAATGCTCTACCACTGAGCTATACCCCCATGCGACTGTGTTGTCCTTAGAAGGTGTGTTATTGTAGTGGTGTAAATTCATTTGCACAGCGGTACTGTGGTGATATTGACACGGCGCTGTGAACTGTTTTACGTTTCGGAAGGCGATGAAAGGATCGCACTGGGTGGCACGGTGCTCACCGCATTGACCGTCGAGATCTACTGGGCGTACAGTGTCATACCATTCGGCTGGGGGCGTAGCTCAGGGGTAGAGCATTCGACTGCAGATCGAGAGGTCACCGGTTCAAATCCGGTCGCTCCCTAAGTTTTGCACCATTTCAGCAGTAATTACAGTTCTATTGCCAATTACTTTTAAGGAAGTCGCCCAATTACAGCCCATTATCTACAAGGAAGTCTAAGGACATGCAACAGAATCATTTCACTGCGTTTATATTCAAAGTTTAATTGACACACATTTTGGATGGACATTGCGTATGTACTTGCAAGTGCAATAGAAACCAACATAATTAATCAAGAATCGAAAAGGAACTTGTCAAAAAATTGTCAGTTGGCTATTCGACAAAGGGTTGTGCGGAAATATAATTCTCAGTCAAAGTCGCTATAAAACAAAAACACAACAACAGGTGAACCCGAACGTGACAACTGCAATAGCACTTAATCATGTGCAAACTGGAATAAACTGAACAATAGTAAAAAATTTCGTCAATCAACCCTAATCCTTGCACTATGAACTGAATGGAACAATCGTATCCGCATATGACAGACGACAAGATTGAAACGACGCTGAGCGTTTACTTCGTAGCCTGATTACAAGTGGGGGCGACGGGGAACTACTGCTAATCAATGGCATTGGCAGCGACATCAGAGACCGTGTTTTGTAGCAGCGGCTCAGGCATCGCCGGCATTCGCAAGTCATTCAGCATCAAATCCGCGTAGGTCAATGCCGCGCTCTTCCTGCAAAACATATTATTTTTTATATCAGTCAACCTTGTTCAATGCTACACTAATCCCAAAAGGGCGAAATCCATAGTCAGTCGTCGAATCATAATAATGAGTTCCTTGTGCTTGCAAAACAAACTTACTGTTGCTGAATGGACGGAGAATCGATGGTCGACTCTGAATGCACTTCGACGTTCTGACCGACCGACAACGGCGATCCGAACGAGGAACCCATGCGGCTAATGTCCACTGACGCCGTGGGCGAGGCGATGCGGTAATGACCCACTGCAAAATATGCACGGTAAAGCGATTTGTGCAAAGTGGCGGATCATGTAAAGTTTGTTGAACCACATTTTAAAGGCCCTATTGCAGATACGCGGTCTCCGTTTTGATGGTTTGACAGGCATCGGTCAAGGAAGCAGTAGGAATCAACTCGATCAACACGAGTGACTAGACATGTAACAATACCCAATAGTGGATGAAACCCAATACCCAATAGCAATAGTCAAAATTCGAAAACCCAATACCCAATAGTAAGAACCCGATACCCATTAGTGCAAAAAGTATTTAGAATTTCCAAAATTCCGTTGGGGGCACAAATGTGAACAATTTTTTTACCGCCAGAGGCAAAAATTTGATTGCGAGAATTGAGAATTTGAGAATGAATGACCAAGATGACAGTGACAGAGCTGTTAGTGGAGAAGAAGATAACAGTACCCAATAGTCAAAACCCAATAGCAATAGTAAAAAAATCCAATAGTATTGCTATTGGGTATTGGTGTTACATGTCTACGAGTGACGGTTAAGCGAGCGAGTGCACAACACCAGAGAGGCAGCCTAATGTTTAAGCATGCGAGGGAGGCATCCGCGTCTCTCAGGCAGACTTACCGTCGATACGCCTCTCCGACTAATTAGAGCAGTTCAGTTTATTTTTAGCCCGATAAACTCGCCTTATCTGCAGCAGGGCCTATAATTGTAACCGATGAAATCATACCTTGTCTGGACATGTTCACCGGCAACGTGGAGAGAATCGAAGTGACAGAGTGCGAAACGAGTTGGTTGATTTGTCGCAGCGGTTGGCTGGCGGAGTAGTTGATGTGCGCTGGCGGCGGGAACATGCGCTGTCCGCCCAACGAGCTCATCATCGGCATGTACCGTTGCCCGATGTTCGGCGCGCTGTACGTCCGTCGAGACATCGCCAAAGACATTGCCATCTGCTGCTAAATCAACGATATACAATTGTACTTTGCTGCCCGACAATTTATAGTCAGAATTTTTCGAACGGTTAACCGGAAATCGATTGAATACTCCTCATATGATTTTAATCAATTTCTATTAAACGTCCCACAACGACGTTTAGTCACTATCGCACATCGAAAATTCTGGGGTTACGGTGCTTTCTACAGTACGCTCTTTACCGTCAGAGAAAGTATGGGTATACCTGCTTGGCAGAATGCAGTCCGACCATAGTTTGGCTGGCTGGTGTCGACTGAATGTGATATTCGTTGCCAATGCGCACCAGAAATTGCCGACCGCTGCCACCCTCGGTGGTCACTTGTCGAATAAACTGAAAAAGAGGAAGCTATTATCTCACACTCACAACAAGATGAAAACCAAACGCACATTTAACAGCAATAAACAAATCTTACCTGAGGTTTTGGTTTAGCAACGATCGACTTTGGACGAACAGTCGCACTGTTTTCGTTCGGCGACACCGATTGCCGTTCTGTCTTTGTGGTGTCCAACCATTTCTTTTCGTCATTCTCCGTGGATGGCGACGAGGAGACGGACTCGAGATGGCCGTTCAGTCGCAGGCGTTCGCGTTCCGCAATTTCGCAAATGTCCATCAGTGACGCTTGGCGCTGCAGTTTGGCTGTCTTGGTCGGCGGCTCGTCGACGGACAGCTTGGGCGTCGAGCGAGACGTGGCCAACGCCAGTTTCTTCTTCGCCACATAATTTTCGTGATCTTCGCGGGCTTGCTCAAGTAGTTTATCAGGATCTTGCGATTCCAATTTCCCTTGCTCTAAAGACCAAATAATAGTAAAAAATGATTGAGATGGTTGCAATTTTCAGAACAAACCATCCGGTTCCGGTCCTGAATAGACGAAAAGCGGAATCTTCTTCGTGCCAAACAGATAATGCACTTTCTTGATCAGACCCATTGCAACCAGTACATTGGCAATATCATAAAGTCGCCGACATCGACCTGTACAAAGTGTCGTGTGAGTGCCATTGATTATCTCAAGAAAAGGCATCATACTTCTGCTGGGTGGTTCGAATCCTTCCGTTTCGGGGTCCTTGATCAGAACTGTACTCGCAACATCTAGACTTACGCGACGCTTGTTATCCTGAAAAAGACAATAGAATGGCTACACAAAATACATTTTTACAGCGCGATTTATCACCTAACTCGGTACTTTAGCATACGATCAGAACTCAAAAGATTTAGGTGCGTACCGGACTGCAGAGAAGCACCATGAGAAAGCGACGACACAGCTGCGCCAGCGAATTGCGACCGTTGCGATCGCGCGTGAAGCGGATCATGGATCGCGTTTTGTTGGGGGCGGTCGTGTTCTGCGCCACAGACGCCGATGGCGGCGGTCTGTTCAGATGCTCCTGCGAGCCTCCCCAATAGCCGCTGTCATTGTCGTCGTTCTTGTCCGTCACCATGGTCCCTGAAAACGCCGGTCTATTGGCGGGTCAAAACAGTTCATGGGATCAGACATGGGGATGGGGGGGGGGGAATATCCCCTCCAGGAGTCTGTAAAACGTATTCACCACGTTGTGACGATTTTTTTGGAAAAGCACTGGATAGAATGGGGTTTTGGAGGAAATTTTGGTACTAAATTCCCCGTGGGGAATCCTATCTTGCCCATGTCTGGATGGGACCCTTTGACATTTTCCAACATAGCGCCCTAATAAAACTGCATTCAAAATTGCAAAATCCTTCAGAAACATACCAACGATCTCTGTCGCCAGAGTCCGCCCAGACGTCGATGTCTTTGCGAGTTCGGTAAAGCTACACATTGCATGTTCCACTTGGGCAATTCGTTCAGGCAAACCTTCTTCCTCTGCTTCTTTCTAAAAATAGCAAGAATTACATATAAAAATAAGACCATGGTATTTCTGTTGTCAAGCTTGCTTTCTTTCGAGAGATAATTTCGCAAAATTTAATTATTCCACACCTGAAGCAGCGCCATGAGCTGCGGTAAATAGGTTAGTCCGTCCCATCGGTAAAAACTTTTGTTCGTCTTCGTCATTGCTTCCAGCGCTTCCATCACGTTCACAATGTCGTAGATGCGTCGTTTTTCTACCACTAAAGCAAAATAATAACATGGTAATTGCAAATAGTTATTGCAAGAGAGAGAGACTGACCCATCTTTCTGGCAACTGATTCGAGGTGTATTTCATTTCCCTTGCGAGATTCGTCGCCCATCGCCGTCAGAAATCTGCAAAAGTTGTTTCACAGCCAGTCGACAAATTGCACGAAATGAAAAAATCGTTGAGCAAATATAAACAGCAGCAGTATTTGTCTACCTTTGACATAGCAATCCAAGAGATTTCTCCTTGCGAGACTGGACATCGAGTGCATCGTCGCTGTCGCCGTCGGTGGATTCGAACGAAGACCGTTTCCGGGACTTGGAGCTGGCGGTCTTCTTGAGGGGCGGGCGCATCTCGGTCGTGTCCGTCATTCCATCAAAGCTTGTCCCAATCACTGGGAGCGCGCAAGAAGAATCATTCGAAGATGACAAAGAGTCGTCCACGGGCGTCAAAGCCTTCTCTACGTCGTCTTCATGGCACTCTGTCATCTTCAGCAGCTGAATGTGCAGCACAAACAGCACACGGCGGTGAGACAAAACGATCTGCCAGGGTGCAAATCGAAAATCGACGCCCAGAATTCGCGCGTGCGCGGCAGTTTAGATTTCGCGCGGGCAACATTGTGTTTTGGAATGGATGGCGGGTCAATCGAATGCGGTTTTGGAAGTGCCCGTGTCAAACAAACGCCCCAGTGTTTTTCGTTGCCAATGCCAACACCACAGGACATGGGACATATGATGCAGCAGCTGCTTTCATTTGACAAGGCACCTTCATGACAGACATATTGACACTTATCGACGCCATCGTTCTTTTTCAATGCTCATTTTTTTGCTCATTTCCGCTTCCGCCTATTGCGAATATGATTGCAAATGCACGACTTAGGCTAGATTGGAAAATGAAGCTGATTGATGTATTAGTACACTGTCAAGACAGTGATGCATCGCCCGACATAATCACAATTTTTGTAGTGAGATATGACGTCGATTCTGGGCTCCTAGGATCGAATTTACCTCATACAGTGACTATCGGTTATAAGGGAATCCTGGGGGCGGCGAAAATCTTCCCTTACAACCAATTTTCCCTTATAACCGATTGAAAATGTGTGGTAAATCTGTTCAAGTACCATGCAAAGTGTTCCCTTATAACCGATTTTCCCTTATAACCGATTCCTTTATAACCGATAGTTACTGTATGACCATACGCACCGTAACTTTCTGCCTGCTGCAACATTTCCTTTTGATCGTACTTATGTGCATGACTAACTGCAGACTCATGTTCACATGATTCATTGGGCACAAAGGATTGACATGACGACACATCATATGACTGTGTTCATCGAGCTGGCTGTGAATTCCTTCAAGAGAAACTCATGCGTCAATGATGCCATCTAAATTCGTAATGATTGCAACAAAGATGAAAGATCTATGATTGGATATCGCGACATTTACTTTAATTCTACACAAAGAATAAATTAATTCCACACAAATGCATATAAATTGTAGGACAGCGATACGACTGAGCTACCTGGACATGTAAGAATAGCAATCATAATGACTGTCGAACTGAAGTACGGTATTATGCGAACAATGAGCAAGTATTGCCAGAAAACGGTACTATCACAGCATGCCCGAATTGTCCGACAGCAGCCAGCCGCAGCATGAAGAATGAGAGCCAAAAACAGGCGCGATGATATCAAAACAACATCATCAGGTGAGCTGAGCATGCGGGCGGGCAACAATGTACACAACAAATACATATTTGAATGCATAAATAATACTATTATGGTACGGAACAAACTAATCAAGTCAATAGGTAACTGGAAATGGTCAAACAGTGACTTGCACAGACGAATTGGAGAGATTTCTTCTTGAAGGATCGAATCTGGTCGCTTATTTTTTGGTTTTTCGCCCACGTTCTTTCGGCGACGATTTGGCGCGACTGCTCGCCCGAGATGACGCCGATCGAGAACGACTTTTTGATGCTGCCGAACCACTTCCTTCAAAGAACAATATTAAGAAAATTAAGTACACAGATTCCTCAGTCCATTTCAAGTAGTTCGCGTTCAACACGTGCGAAACTGAGTATCTGCGTGTTAAGCGCGTACTACTTGAAATGGACTCAGGAATCTGCGTACTAAATTTCCCCAATAGATTGCTTCGCTGATTCGGTCTGTGAAATAATAGAGAACTTACAAGAAGCGCTGCGCGATTTCGCACTGCCCGATCCGTCAAAATTTACAGAACTAACCAGAAGCGCTGCGAGATTTCGCACTGCCCGATCCGTCAAAATTTACAGAACTTACCAGAAGCGCTGCGCGATTTCGCACTGCCCGATCGACTGCGACTTCTGCTGCGACTGCGAGATGCGGACGCCTCGGAGGCGGAGCGCGACGCACTGCGACTGCCACTCGCGCGACTGCCGCTCGCTTCGGACTTGGCCGACCCCGAACGAGCTGAACCGCTCCCGCTTGCTGCTGAACCAGACCGCGCACTGCGACGAGATCCGGACGCGGCACCTGTATCAAAATTCTCTCCGCTAAGTAATGACCACAAATATAATTCTGTGTACTCCGATTGTAACTGCGCTGACTGTCTTTGTCCGACTGATCGGATGCTGGCGTTGGAGACGGCGATGGCGTCGGTTTTTTCGACGGTTTGCGCTTGGTAATTTTCTTGACTGGCGTTGGCGGTGTGAAGCTTCGTTCTGGACTCGGAATGATTACCGGCACCTTAACCGGTGCCTTCGCAACAACTGAAAAAATTGAGGGGTGTAGGTGATTCAAGTGCACGCAATTGATTACTGGCGCAAAAAGTACCTTTCTTTTTCTTCGGCTTTTTCGCGCTTTCGGTGGATCCGTTTGTGCTGCTTTGACTGTAGATCGGCTCTTTCAAGCCGTCGTCGGGATCGACTTTGAAACCCTTAGGCTTCTTGCTATGAACGACTTTCGGTATTGGCGGTTTTCGACTGGCCGCCTACAACCATTCACAAATTACAGTATACTGTGGTATCGAGGGTTCAAACGCACCACAGCAACGACGACAGGGTCGGCGACAGGTTTCGGTTTGTGACTCGCCGCTCGTCGTCGAGCTTCTGGTGGAAGAGCGGATTTTTTTATTCGACTCACTGCTGGCTCGGCACTTCTCGCTTTTCTCAGCCTGGCCGCTGCTCCTTCAGCCTTCGTTTTTGTTTTAGTCTTCTTCGGAAAAGCGTCGCTGTCGCTGTTTGCTCGCTCAACAAGAGTAGGACGTTCTCTTTTCTTCGCCAAATCTTTATTCCCGCCATAAGGGGCTGGTGTGAAATGGTTGGTCGCCGCCACGTACTCTCTGTCGTTCTCAATCGCATTCAGGTCTTTGACGGGCAGACCGCTCGTCGTGTACAACTTTTTGGCCCCATGTTCCAAGTCAATCTTTTCGTTGAGAACGTCCAAGAAAGCTTGCATGCTCGGAACTTGCCTGGCGTTGAGCACAACCTGGCAAAGAGCAGTTCCTGGTAATTTACTTGTTCTACAGTATATACTCGTAATTTCTACGAGAGTTAATCGGATTTTGAAGACGCACCGTACACCGAAAATGTTTGCGACAAATTAATAAATGATATTCAATAATATTTAAGCAGCGAAAATTGACCAGTCTCATGAACATCATTCTTTTTTGTTTGAATGAAATTAAATTCCGGTAAACTCTCGTAGAAACAACGAGTACACGTACCTTGACGCCTTTATGGTGAACGTCGCCATTCTTGAACACTCTGATGCGCTTGCCGACCAGAGTCGGGTCGATGGGTCCACTCGAGTAGTGGCTGTTCTGGCGTTTCACCTTGACCTTGTCGGGGCTCTTGGACTTGTTCTTCTTCTTCACCTCGGCGGCTTTCTTGGGGGGCTTGGCTGACGTCTTCTTGTCGGGCGAGGGATCTCTGGACTTGTTCTCCGTAGCGCGCTTCATGGCACTCGCCAGCAAGGGACCAGTGAAGGCGAGTAAATGAACGACGACGATGCTACTCGGTTGCTATCAACACTTGCGCGAGGTCTGGGCCAAGGGAGCGCTGGAGACAAGGTCTCGCCTAGCAACCGTAGTCAGCGAGACCGGGCGATCGAAGGCAAATAGCCCCTCCCCCGGGCGTCCGTGCCAGTGCGCCCAATCAGACGTCAACAACTGAACCGAGCGTATCCACGAATAAACCGCTAATCATCGCGGCGGCAGACACACATCCCGCAGTGCAGGTCGGTCACGAATTTTAACCTCACGAATCATCATGACGTCTCATCAACCAGTGACTTGGCCCGATGACAGCGCACCTGATTGCAATTAGACATCGCAACAGCTGCCACATTGGCATGGGACACCCACACTCACACCCACACAGCTTTAGTTTGATGATGATCGTGTATAATATTTAATGCAATAAGTGATATCACAACGCTTGCACTAGCCGAAATAAGTGAACTGTATAAATAGAGACGTATCACATGCGTATCACAACATTGCATCAGTGTGAAAAGCAAATATGAATATGTACACTATTCGCCAATAACGCGAAATTTGTAAGAAGTATTGGTCGCCTGAATTCGGTCACACTTAATAGACTCGCCGTCGACCGTAAGAAAGCTGCCTTGGTCGATCGGATCAATGCGGAAGGCTTTCACTGGCACAACCTGCAGGAATTTCAATTAATATTGAGTCACTAATCGAGCAAGACTAAAGCGCAAATCCGATCAGATTTTCTGATCAGACCCACGCAGGACAACAAATCGAATCGGGTACAGCGCCAAAGGGAGAGAAATGGCGCGAAATTTTCAATTCAGTGCGTCGAAGTGTTAAGGCCACTACATAACTTCGTTTATTTTGTTGGACGCGCAAAAAGCACCACATAACTTTATTGGAAATTCAGCGCGCGCTTCCTCAATTTCTTCAGCTAATTTTATTGTGCTGAATGTCGTTCCATAAGTTTATTGAAAAAAGTGTTGAATTCAATAAAAAAAAACTAGTTTTCTTGTTTTCAATCGAGGATTGATTCAGAAAAGTTGTTGTGCGTATTGTAGCATAGTACAGTTTTATTGGTTTTGTTGGTTTGTTGGGTCCAACAAAACCAATTTTAAAAAACTGTAGGGCGAAATCTGTTGTTTCCAATAAAACTTCAGCCACTTTTCGTTACAATATTTTATTGGAAAAGTTTTATTAAGGGATCCAACAAAGTTATGTAGCGAAGGTCTCAAATCACGTCGCGAATAATGACGTTTGGAATGTCGTCGTTTTGCACAGCAATCAAGACAGGATGATTACCTTTAGAAAATCGTAATCGAGATGTTTCGATGCTTCAATATCAGCCAGACACTTGAGCAAAGACACTCGGTTGGACAGTTCGCGCTTGGTCACGTAGGTTAGGTAAATGCGGTCGTCGTCCAGCTGCGCACACGGCATGTAATGACCATTCCAGCCCAAGTGACTCATTGTTATCTGCAAAGAAGAACGAATTCAGCAGTTTATACTCGTCATTTTTATGAGAGTTAACCGGATTTTCAAGACGCACCGTATACCGAGAAAGTTTGCGATCAATTTCGTTGTGTGACCATTACCAGAAATGGTTGTTTCCTGCTCTCTATTATTAAAATTAATGATACTCAATAATATTTTAGCAGCGAAAATTTGTTTGTTCCGTGAACACCATTCTTTCTGTTTTTGAATGATATTCAATTCTGGTTAAGTCTCGTAAAAATTACGAGTATATATTCGTAAATGACACTAACCGCATGAATGAGAACGAAACTTTCGTCCATCACCGTCCAAGTCGAAGGCACAGGATCAGACAGTCGCGGGAAGTCGCCATCGGTCGGGTAGCGTCTGCGCCACACTGCGTCCCAATCGGTTGAGTCACACTTCTGCTCGCCATCGCCACCTTCCTCATCCGCAACAACAACGGTCGTTGATTGCTGCTTAAAAAATTTATCCGTATAATTAGGGCTGTAACGGGGATGGGGATCCTCGTTCCCCGTCGGGGATCCCCTTCCCCATCCCCGTCCCCGACTTTTGATTTTTCCCCGTCTGTGTTTGAAAAGGTTTGCTTGAACTTCTGTTTTACGTTTGTGGATTGACCGACTGATGTTTTTCGCACACAGTTTGTAAAAATGTTAAGTATAAACAGTGTAAAAATGTGCATGAATATAAAATCAGTAAAAAAAATTTTCATAAAATTTCTCCCCGTTCCCCGATTTTTGACTTTTCCCCATCCCCATTGTTCATCCCCATCCCTGTCCCCGTCTTTTTGAAATCCCCGTTACAGCCCTAGTTGTGAGTAACTTAATGAACTGCGGTTTTTTCATTCGAAAGAGAATAAAAAATTGGACTAATGATTAAAATTTCAGCCCATTTGGTACAGAAATTGCTAAGAACGACGCAATCACCAGAAACGCGCTCTTCTGGTGCATTTTATTTGATTGCGTCGCTCTCAGCCATTTTTATTTTTATTCTCTTTCAAATGAAAAAACGGCACTTTTCTTGCTTGCTCAGTACAACCACGGCAGGGGGGCTTTTGAGTTGTGAGACACTGTAGTTGCATTGATGAGCAGACACCATGCAGCCAGGAATATCAAGTGAACTGTTTGAACAATTCGTATTTTCTGGGCTCTATCGCAATTTTCTTGGCTCTTTCCAGCTGACATATGCTGGGAATGCGGTTCAGGTGCTGAAGCGCACACTGGAGGCGATGGTGGCGGACCCGACAGTGACCAAGAAGGTCGTACTGGTGCCTGAGGACAATCTGCTGTCAAGCCAAAGGGATGTTTACTCGATGATTGGGCCAGTACTCGACTCGCGCAGCATATCGCTATCCAGCTTCCTCCCATTTTCTCTGATCTACAATGTATACATGGCCATCCTGTGTGTGCTCACCTTTGTCAACAACTGGATCTTCGCCTTGCCCCCATGGTTGGCGAACATGCCCAGCCGAGAGTTTCTGGACATGATCTTCTATCGAAAAACGATTTTCCTGCCGGATAATCGCGTTTTTCGGCTCAACAATATTCGTGCGCAGTTACGACAATACGACGAAGCGATGCAGCGTTCCAAGCTGTACTACGAGAGGTTCGACGTCGCCTTGCTGCCAGAGTCGGCCCGATTGGCCCGTTCATGGCGAAGTGTGGACTAAGAGTGATGTGTCCATATTTGTCATGCTTCTTCTAGGAATTATTTGACTTTTGTGTTTTTAACTCGAATGATGACTATGCCTCATAATTTTCTTAATTACTACCTGGCTTGAGACTTGTCCGTATTCCCTTTACAGTGATTAGCGATGCATTTTGTCTTTATGTTTTGCAAACGCCCGTTCACAACGTTTTTTTTGTTTTCATCGTATTCAAAATGAAGTGCACCTTCGCCGTTCTCCATAGCTATTCAATGTTGTTACATTCGCATCCGGCTGATTCAAGCTCAAACGGCTCTCCGACTAGCAATGACTGCGACATACGGTAGTTGAAAAGTGGCCATGGTTTCCGTCAAAATTGGCCTTCAAATATATGCAAATTGAACGTTATTACAGGCATAGATGGTGTAGGTTCTTTGTAGGATACGGTATAAGTTGCGAGCAAAAAATTGTGGTTGCGCGTGCTATGCGCTGTCGTATTTTTTCGATCGTAAGCTGCTTTGGCTGGTGGATATCTAGGTAGGGACTGGCATAGCGTCACAGTCCCCGAATAAAAAGTGTCTACCAAATGTGCGGATTCAACGTCGTCCACTTTACGCTACACGCGCACAA
>JAQGCX010000605.1:0-15355 GCA_034700205.1 Plectus parietinus | reverse complement strand
TAGGTAGATCGTTCCAAGGGTCGACAACACGAATACCAAAGAAATTCTTTCTACTATCCAATTTGAAATTTGGTTTCGAGATACAGAGAAACAGTTCAATCTTTACCAATAGTGTTCACACAAGTGCCGTGGCCGGTGTTTTCATGACAAACGGTGGGATCCAAGCACTCATTGATGTCTTGGCACACCTCACCCGTGCCGTTAAAGCCGTGATTACATTTGCACTGGTACTCTGAATCTTCAACGACACAAGTCGCATTTTGTGAGCAGGCTGTCGATTGCGAAGAAATCGTGCCATTCTGACATTGGTACAATATCGTACAATCTTCGTTCTTCCAGTGGGTATCGGCTGCAATGAAAATGAATATTGATGACAATAATAAACAATATTAATAACTAAATCGAACTACTCACGCCCATAATAATTGCCGGCTTCGTCCATGCATCCACATTGCGGGACAGGGACACAGTGAAGAGTGGAGGGATCCCAGACCAGTCCGGTGTTGCAAACGCAATCTTCGAAGCATGAATCGGTGCAGTTGGTGGTACTCGGTTCCGAGCAAGTCGGAGGACAAACAGTGCATTGATCGTAGTGCGCATCGGCTGGACAATGATACGGGCAGTTGAAAACGTTTCGCCAATCATTGTATTGAATCACACCCGCTTCCATGCATTGTTGGAAAAATGTCTCAAACGTCCTGAAATATTTGCATAGCATACAATTCTTGTATTGACAAAGCGAAGCAACAAGTATTACGCGCAAATTTGAGCATGTGTCGGATTTGTACAGTAGTCGCTTGAACAGCTAGTGAAGAAGTTGTGCACGTATCCTACGCCGAATACCTGATCGAGAACATCGCAGGCGCCAAACTGACCTGAAATAAGAATAATTTCATAGTTTTGCGAAAACAAAACTTGTTTCTCTTCAGTATACTTATAGTTTTGTTGTTGTGAAGTATCATAATACATCCCCGCTAAATGTGACACGTTGACTGCAAAAAATTAAATTTCTCCAAAGATGGATCCAATATACTTACTAAGTGTTTCGGGTCCCAGGTAAGGGGGAGGATTAACACAACCACAACTTTGCAATCACGCTTTCCCAGGCCGGAAGTTTTGACCTCAGAATTAATAGTGATCAGAAGCATGCCTTCATAAATAACTTATCTTCAACACGCAATACCCGAACAAACTTACCAGTGCCAGACTCTGCGTCGAAAATTGGTTTGCATTCAGTTCGTCCAGCGCTGAAAACGTCGGGCTGGCAAGGATTTGTGTTGTTGATCATGACTTCGCCCAGAACGCATTTGCCGAAGTCATGTCCAGGCAGAATCCAGTTGTCACCAAATTGTGCCGCCTGTTTGACGGGGATGTTGTGACAAGACGTCACAGAACTCACTGAGCCATCCCTGAAACAGAAAAATAACTAATCGATGCACATCGTCGGCGCCGAATGACAAACACTTGAACAAGTTTTGCAACTCAAACTCAAGTCAGTTACTTATCCAACATGATCGGCTCAGTAACTTTCAAACTGTTGCATAAATTATTCGGCAAGCCAACATTACATTTGAGTAGATTTGGTGTACTGCCGGCAATTTAGCTTTGAAATACAGTCAAGACTTCTTGAGGGAGACCCGCTTAAGGGACACAGTGGTACAAAACTCGTAAAAGAGACACTTTTGATGGTCCGTGCAGAGCTTTCAGTACTGAAATAGGTGCTCGTAAGACGGACACCTTTTGTCGGTCCCCCCGTGTCCCCCCTAAGAAGTCTTGACTGTATCACAATAATTATATACACGGTTTTCTAAAGAATTCATTGTGACAAAAAACCAAACTCGCCTGTATCGGAAATCGTTCCTGCAGTTGCTATCTCGATTTCCCGCAAGACCGCAAAGCGTATTCGGTCCTTGAAGAGCGGGAACATCGGGTATATAGAGACAGGTCTGTCGTCGAGGTGTGAAATTGATTTTCAAGTTGTAATCGGTGAGTATTTCTGCCATCGAGCCCGAAATTGTCACTGAGATCTGCCAATGTGCCGAATTCGGGTAGTAGAAGCGAGAATTTTGGCGCACGCCGTTAAACAAAATATTCAGATTTATGTCGACCGTCACATTGACTCCATAGGTGATCAGAGAAATCAAAGCGGCTGATGTCACCCTAAAATTAAAAACTATGTTTTAGTGAATTTCTTTTTTCTGAGCATTAGAGACACAAGTGGAAGGGCAGACATGGGCAAGGGGGGTTGGAGGTTTTAAAAAATCCCCTCTCCCCTTGGGGCAAGAACCCCAAAATTTAGTGTTGACAGAATGGACTTTTCCAGTAAAAAAACGTCTTCGCGAAATTCTTTTTGGAAAAGCACAGCATAGAATGGATGACCTATTTTGTGCCCATGTCTTTAGGGGGAGAGGGTCAAAGGCGCCAAAATTATTGAGGTATGGTATCCTCTTACTACGTACCAAGGATTCATAACCAGGGGACCCTGCACCTGGTAGTAAGCCATCCCTCCCTCTCGAAGGTTACTGTACCTGGCTCCATTTGCAACAACAGCATTCTGTGCAATAACGCGAAAGTGCGGGTAGCTTTGAGTGTTATTGTTGTCCACAAGCGATGTGACATTGTTGCAAGGTTCGCTAAGCACATAAGGACAGGTGCCTTCGTAGCCATAGTACAGGCCGTCAAAGGTGGTGTAACTTGGATCGTATGTGGAGCAGGAACCAACCTGAAGATCGTCACTTATGTTTATCTTTGAACGAAGAATGTTATCTCAGCTGGAGAGATCGGACGATGTGGGCACGAACGACGGGAGACCTCAGAAAGGTTGTGAAAGCAAAGTTGCTCGAAGAAAAAAGTTCAGTATACGCAAAATAGATTTTGGACAAGCACTGGACAGAATGAGGTTTCGGAGAAAACAAGTACATTTGAAAAATGTTTAATATTTGATTGAATATTGTTGTATTTTGAATGCATTCATTCTTTACGATTGTAAGCAACGCCTTTATATGACAATGCCCATTTATTTATGTTCAAATCATAATTTTCCTCGAAATGCGTGCAATGCAACAAAAAGAATGCGCAGATAACGCGTACACACTTTTATGCATACACTTTTTGCGCATACACTTTTGCGCGCACTCCTTGACGCGAGCATTACGTTATGGGACGAACGGATGGACGGACCCTCCGGTTGTGGAATGCCCCCTCCGGGAGCTCAAAAATACCCCCAGGTTCCCGATTGTATCCTCGTATGTGGGAGATTGATTGTGCTACCCTGCTCGGCCCCTCAGTACGATGAACATCTTTGGGAACTAACTACTTCAACATTGTTTTTCTCGCATCGACCAATTGTGCTTGCCGTGTCTGGAGAAATAGTTTACCTGTCTAAGCGAGCAGGTGGTGTATGGGTCGCCACTGTATCCCAAGTCACAGGCGCAGCTGACTTGGTGATTGGCGATGACACAGTAGGCGTTGGTTCCGCACGAAGTCGGACTGCAGGTCAACACAGTCTGGCAATTTGCGCCTGTCGTGTTAAATGGACATTCGCACCTGCAAACAATTTTTGTAAATAAATACTCAATATGATTGAGTGTAAAATTTCTATTTCTTGAGTTCATTTCTTTTCTCAAGTTCCAAAAGCTATTCTTCATACTTACTCATATTCAGACGGAGGTTTCGGATTGCAAGTTCCGCCGTTCTGACAAGGTTGACTGAAGCAAGCTGTACAGTTCTCCGTCTCCCTGCTCACAAAATTCTTCAAGTGATCATTCTTTTGGTGAAGTTCGTCGATTGTGTTCAAAAGCGATTCGCGACTGCACTCTTCTTCCGTAGAGCAGCTGCCTTTTCTAAATTTTCTAATGGGCTAGATGAAAAAGCAAGCAGAACTGCTGCTTATGAGTTACATAATTGCATTTGGTGCCCCTGGAACGGTAATGTTAGAATGGTAATGGAGACCTTTACAGTATCCTTACAAAATTGTGCAAATTTTCAATCAGATCCGTATTTCGATCATGTGTACCGTATACTGTAATGGAATCTTATATAGATGGTGCAAAAATTGAAAGGATGAAAGCAGCAAGTGGTTACAACAGTCTGTTGCTCTTGCAGTGGCAGCTCATTTAACAGTGAGACGTTACGGACCTGTGCCGATTCTGTAAGCTTCTTTTAACTGGGGTTGACTACGTAACTGCTGGCCAAACTGCTAGTAATGTACTGCAGTGGTACAATACATGTACAACAAGGGCAAAAAAATTGCTTACTGAGCGAAAGAATACGGTAGTATGGTGCACAGCAACAAAAAAATTGCGACTTTCATGGTCAGTGCTGGTAGAGACAACAAATGCAGCAATACAAGAATATGATCTTACGACTGCTTTTATAGGCATCCAAACCGTGTTGACATAATGAAAGATTCACGTACGCCCCTTTTCTTTACGACATGATTGTCTTGAAGATATGGAAAGATATGATATTGTCGACTAGCCATGTGTTTCGTGTCCGGTTGCGAAAGGTGCTTTCGTCACAAGTCGTCACGTTTTATTGACAATAACAACACCCACTTTACAGAAGCGTAACTCTTTAAGATAAGCGCTGCACGCAAGCAGAAAGAGCGTTTTTAGAAAAACTCCCTAAGATAGTCTAAGACAATACAGCTGCCTTGTCGCATCTTAGCTCAGCACTGAAATTTCAGACTTGACTTGTTTTGATCAATTTCCGTTTATCTATGTTGTTGTCGATTTGGCCTGTTTACGTCTCATCTGATGTTTCGTTTCAGTCACATGTCATGAAAGTAAAGAAAGTGAAGTTGCGCAACCAAACTTGAGTTAGCCTAACAAGTAATAAAACAGGCCAGTGGGTTGAAGGTAATTAAAGCATTGTTAGGGTGTATTTCTTATTACTGCTCTTGCTACATACGTACTGAGGTCGATGCTGAGTGCATTAATGATGATCAAAACCACTTACTATATGTGAAACTTGTGCATTAGCACAGAAATACACAGTTTGAAATTAGTTGTTAGGAATTTTGTTTAAATGGACGAATAACCAATACAGCGACTTCTCTTCGTCGCTGAGGAAAAAAACAAAACCTCTCTTCAAACTGGAGGATAAGAATCGAACAATCCTTCTGATTTAGGAACGAGTCCACCGAAATCTCGAGGAAGGTCGGCCAGGGGGGGGGGAGGTAGTCAGAAAAATTCAAAAAAATCATGGAGAAAGCCCACGAAGAGTTTAGGTTACCGGTACCAGACTCAGCTCGATCCGACTTACCGTAGCTGAGAAACCGCGGTTTGAAAATAGGCGCTTTTTAAAAATAAATTATTTTGAAAATATGTTTTTGCTTGGAGGTGCAGAAGTGTATCAAGAACATGTTTGTTTAAGCTTTACTGATGAACACTACTTACCGTAGAAATTTCAGGTTGATCAGACATTTTCGTGCCAAGACCTATAATTTTCAAAATGACTCAATTTCAAATTTTGATCTTACATTTCTCTTTTCCAAGTGCTCGGATTTTGCTGAAATTTTTTTGAAAAAAGCCGCTTTTTAGTGGTCTATAGGAAACTTGAAAAACATTGCTGGTATAACGTTTCAGTGCCTGTAAAAAATAAAGAAACCGAGTTTTTGGTACTTTTGAGGTGTTATTACTGGTTTCTGTCAACCAGGGGAGGGCTCTCTCAATGTTCGGACATGTTTGTTTAAGCTGAAAATTTTACTGAAAATATTTCCTGATGAGTAGAGGAGTTTCAGATTGATCGGACATTTTCACACCGAGACCCAAAATTTTCAAAATAACTAATTTTTTTCAAAGTTTGATTCTAAATTTCTCTGTTGCCGGTACACCGATTTTGCTGTACAACAATATTATAGTAAATAAACGGCCTTCTATTCGATTCAGCATCTTGAGCTGATTTTACAAGGTGAATCGAAAAAAAACTAATCAGAATGCACAAATTTCTTTAAACTTATAGTGAAAGCTTGCACGACACGTGCAACAGTTTTTCAACAAAATTTGAATGATTTATGGTTTTCTTTACGTTTGTTTACAAATTTCAAGCTTTCACTGCAAGCTGAAGAAAGTTATGCACTCTGATCAACTTTTTTTCCATTACTCTGTAGTACTACTGTGTTTTTCTTTACATGAAAAAGTTATTTTTCACAACTATGTTTGCTTATGTTTCAGAAAATGCTGAATATTAAGCATCGAGCAGTCATTAATTTGTTTTTAACCCGAAAAGGGCTGAATGCCACCGAAATCAGCAAGGAGTTGGAAAGTTTTTGCTGACTTGTATCCAGGTCCTCGCTCATTTCAGTGGCATTCAGCCCTTTTTGGGAAAAAAAACTTAATGACTGCTCGATGCTCAATATTTGACGCAGACATAGTTGTGTAAAATCATTTTTATATAAGGGAAATCAGAAGAGGTAAACCAAAGTAAAAATGCACGCTCTACATGATGATATAAACTGAATGTTTCACGCTAGCAGTTCTGGCACAGTTGCACGAACTTTCCGGACAATCAGCTATCTTGTAGCAGTGAAAGCAAGAATATAATTGCTGAGAGTACGCATTTTTTCTTTCCAACACAATAGAACACATAATGACAGCAAACCGAACACGAATTAGGAGTGCACATTAAAGCATAAATGCAAATCAATGAGATACGAAACCCACCATTTCTGGTAATATTTGCACGAAAAAATTATTAAAACATCAGGCAGAGCAAGTTGGAAAACAGTGAATTCAAATAATTCTGGCTTCTGATGATGAAGATCACACAATAGGTACCGGATTTTTCCGTAAAAACGTCCCCCCCCCTCCTTTAACATTCTAACTAGGGGTTAATAAACATGTTATAAATTAACCTGCTATAAGTTAACGTTAATTAACGTGTTAGCATTCTAATGAGGGGTTAATTAACGTGGCACGTTAAAATTAACTTTTAATTAGAATGGTAAGCGCGCGAGGGGGGGGCGCTTTTGCGGAAAACCCGGTGAATCCTGAAAATAATCTCCGGTTAAGAATGTTCTATTCACATGACGTATACGCAACACAGATGTTTAGTTGACTTGAGTAGCTTGCTTGGTTTTTCTTCAACCCCAGCGTCTTCCGCCCCAACCACGTCCGAATCCACCTCCACCCCAGCCACGTCCTCCGCCCCAACCGCTTCGTCCACCACCCCATCCTCTACCACCTCCCCATCCTCTGTTTCCACCCCAGCCTCTTCCAAATCCTCGTCCGAAGCCTCTTCTACCCCAGCCGCCGCCCCATTGACGCTTGATTCTGCTAAAATGAATGGCATTTTAAATGCAAAAATTTATCATTGTATTTTATCACCAAAAAGTTTTAGTGAAAAACGAAAACTTGTTATCAAAAAACGAAAACATGAAAAAATGTTTTATTCGCTTAGGAAATAGCTCATTTCAGCTCTGGAAAAATTGTGTATATTTTAAATTTACCTTATTGCCGCATTTTCATCAGCTATTACTTCCGCCAAAGACGCTGCGATTAATAGAGTGATCAGCAGTAGCAAAATCGCAATTTTGATAGGACCCATATTTGCTTTCACTTCGTACGGTAACCGGATGTTAAAAGATTGCTCTCCAAATGTCGCCTTAGGTACAATGTATGTATTCGAATTCTGAAACAGAATAAAAATTCGATGACAGACAGCACAGTACTGTACAACGGTAATAGATCTATTTTATCGTTTAGGAATATACATTTTGGGATTCAGGATTTTGACTCACAATTACTTTTGCAAAATCGGACCCGATATAGAAACAAATTTTATTTTAGCGTTGGCCGGTTGGTTAGGTTGGCTTTTATAGTATAATCGGACTCGTAATCGGCATTCAATTCTCACTTCGTCTTCGCACTCCAATGAATGTAAACTGGATTGAGGAACCTCAAGTCGTCGATTTTCTTCTATTTTTGAGCACATCTACCAAGTGAACGAACTGCGACACCACACGCCATTGTAAGTAAACAACAGAAAACAAATGTGGTCGGAATATGGGATTCCCTCTTTGTAAATGTCTTTTAAAGGTCAGGCGCCAATGTTGAGGTGAAGAAAAGGAAGCGATTCGTCATTCCTATGTTGCCTTTTTGTCAAAACACTTTTGATAAAGGGTGAAAGTACTCGCTCGATCGGCTGTCAAATAAGAATGTGAACTCTGGAAAACGAGTTGCCGGGTTTTCTCGAAAATAATCGCTCTTCAGCCTGCGGAGCAAGATTGTTGAGCGCGGAAGTGCGCAAAAAACGATCTGCGAAGAGGTTGAAAAGCGAAGAGCACTCTTGTTCTGCAGGCTAGTTGGTTAGTATTCGAGAAAAATCCGGTATGAACGCTAGGAAATGGGCAAGAATCTGCAGTTCCTGACCAAATAACTTGCGTGTAAGGTGTGGGACGGAGCACAAACCAACTTATGGCCGCCAAACGATGGGTATCTAGCGGGAAGTTCCATTGAGCGGGAAGTTCCATTAGATTACGGTAAGCTAATTAAAGTTAATTAGATAACATTTAAAACGGAGAGCGCGGAAAGTTCCATCGCAATACAGTCGCGAGCGAGAGATTTGAATTTGTCAAAAGAATTTTGAAGTATGACGGCGTTTACTCGTTGCGTTCCGGTCTTCAACATTACACATGGAAGGAAACATCTGATTATTCAGTTCAAAAGCAAACGCTGGCCAGAAACAGTGCTGGAATTCTGCTTCAAGGAGAAATCACCAAGTAATCAGAATATCATTTTATTATCATCTTTGAAATTGTCTCGACAAGCACGTGTGGACGGTGTGAAGTTACAAGTGAATCAGTAATTTATCAAAGTTTCAAAAGTTTCCCTTATTTCATCATCAAAATTTCATCAAAAGAAATGCATCATCCAGGTTCCTTCAATCGGAGTTTGACAAATAATCGGTTTCATGCAAAGAATAATAGTGCATTTGAAAGAGCAGAACTTCAGCTACTTTCTAATTGAATTCCAACTCGATTTTCTTTGATTTTTGCTCTCCGCGCCGCGACTTTGCCCTAAGCGATTTTATGATTTATGCCCTTTTTTGATCAGTCTTAGAAACAACTCTGCATATCTCTGCGTTACATAAACAGAATTTCATGAAAATTTGCACACACTCTTGGCAACCTGTCTTGTATACCTGTATGAAATTTTAGACCAATCAGTCCAGTTATTGTAAATTTCTTCAAAAAACAAATTACAGCCAATAAAAAAACACATTCTGTATATACAGTGGTGTGCAAAAGTATGGAATATTCAATTGTGCGGAAGTGATCAAGCAAAATGGATGCGCGATCAAGTATTCAAGTTGAAATGTTCTATTATATGTTGATTTTTATTGCTTTGTTCAATAAAATGACAAGAAAGTCAAAATATTCCATACTTTTGCACATTGCAATTTAGTGACCTCCGCAGAAAACTTTAAATTTTGGTGCAACCTTGAGCCTGGGCAGGGAGATCGAGCATTCATCTGAAAGAGGAGATCAAAAGCTACAAAATCATATATCACTTGAGTTCGTAGAGGAATATTTGGCCGTTCAAATTTGGCAAAATATGTTCAACAAATTGAATATTCCATACTTTTGCACACCACTGTATGTACAAAAGCTACATTACTGTTGTGAAATGTTGCAAAACATAACTCATCTATGTTTTCGCTTTCTGTTCAAATTATTTGAGCAAATTTAATCGACAAGAAAATATGAACAGGTTCTGTTGTGCTGCTGATCTCGTGAATGCCAGCTTCATCAGCGAAACGAATTTCGTCACGGTTATTAGCTACGGCATCTATCCCGTGACCTTCACCTTCCAGTACCGATACGGTGAATCCATTAATTTTTCCCATAATTCCTGTCATAAATGGGCAACGGTGGGTCGCTGGGACTTGAACCAGTGTAGATCCCAGGGGCGTAGCCAGGGGGTCTACGGGGTCTTTAGATCCCTTCAAACGGTCAAGCAAAATAGTGAAAAAATTAAAAAAAATTAATTTTTCTGTCTAATGCTCTCTAGGAGTAGCTTCATGAAAAATTTGAAAAAATTTGAGAGAAAGACCATAATTTCTTGCGCCTGAAATGTTGCTTCTGAAAGAACTTCTGGTTAGACATGGTTGCTCGAAATTTCGTTGAACGTGGCACAGTACAGGGTGGCAAATTTGAATAATTGAAAATCTTGAACGAAAACTTTTCTTGAAATGAAGAGTAGAACGAAACTTAACATTTCACTTGATGTGTCTGAGGAAAAAAAATCTCGGCCGGAAATACTACTTTCGCTGACTGAAAAGTTAATTTCTTGTCACGGGTTATTTTGAAATCGACACTTTTTCCAAATCAAATTTTTCCCGCCAATCAGTATCTGATCGGACAACAAAATAGCGCATTAATCTTAGAAGTTTGGAGACTTTCAAAAATCAAAAAATCAGGTTAATCGGTTGGCCCCCCTGAAACCACCAGGGTGGTCCTGGCGGAGAAATATGACGTCACTATGACCCAACAATGTCATTCAGGCTATTCCTTGTCTAAAAATATTTTTCAAAAATATCTTGGGGAGATTTATATCCCCCATATCCCCACGCTTAGGTCTGCACCTGCTGTTGTGTGTGACCACTGAAATTGCAGTTCCTGCACGACCGACGACTACGACGACGACAACGACAACGACAACGACAACAACCACTACAACAAAACCAACCACAACTACTCCGTACACGGGTCCACTCACGACCATTCCTTTAGCGCCTTGTTCGCAGTATAGCGGGATCGCAGTAGTCGTGGGGTATTCGCATGGCTCTTTTTCGGCTTGCTCAGCTTCATGCGGCAACGGCACACAGACCCAAGCGAGAGTGTGCACCGCGTACCCATATTCTGGAACGCCAAGCAGTATTACATGTGGATGCACGTGAGTTGAAAGAATAATTACCTTTGAGAGGGGCGAAGCTACGGGAGCATTGGCCAGACATGGGCACGGGAGGGGGATATCCCCCAAGGGTCCAGATCCCCCGGGATGCCAAAAATCGGAGGAATGGAAAATTTCTGGGTAAAATAAACACGGGATAGAATGGACTTTCGCTGAAGAAACCATTTTCGCCACGTACAGTTCTGTGCACGCTGAGTATTAAAAAGACGAGTCTGCACGAGCCTGTTTCGTCTGTCTCGTATGTTATGCATTAAGATAGGCAAATGCGGTAAACAAGTCAGAACAATGGAAATGGATTTGTCAATCGCTGCTTCATTTACCACATTCGCCTATCTTAATGCATAACAGACGAGACAGACGCAACAGACGCGTGCAGACTCGTCTTTGACCTTTTATTGGTCAACGGACAGACTCACCGGGTGGACATCCCCCTCGGTCCTCGGCCGCCACCAAAAACGAGAGAAACGCCGCCTTTTACTTTCCGCCATGAGATGGGTCTAACACAAAAATGAGGAGGGGCCCCCTTCTCAGTTTACGGTAAGATGATCTTCGCTGAAGAAACCAGCCGCAGCCTTCGCTTCCTAGATTCGCGCTTGCCGAGTGATGTTTACCGCGTTTTTAAAATTGGGTAGGTTACGAGATTGCGTAGCCCCTGGCGCCCGCTGCGACCAGAAACGCAGGCCTCTGACAGTCGTCGTTCTCTCGCCAGCCACCCGTTGAGTCTGTATACCGAGAGTCAGTTTTCAGCATTCGGGCATCGGTTATCTTTTGGTCCTGGAGCCGTATTCAATAAACTTGCAGTTTGGCTCGCGCGCCATGCAAAACATAGGGTTGGCGCCCGAGCGAGCCTAATCAATTTATTACACTTTGCATGGCGCGCGCGCCAAAAACTGCAAGTTTATTGAATACGGCCCCTGGTTCGGGAACAGCCGCTAAACCCCATTGCTACAAGTATTACACCATTTTACCTGGGGATATGCATTTTCAATCAAACAATAATGATCTGACTTTGTCTTGCACGAAGAAAAATAGGATATGGGTGTACGGATTGTTAACGGAATGGGGTGGGGATTCCGGTTCATTTCGGGAAATGGCTAAAAAACCGGCCAAATACCCCTCCCCTTCTAGTAAGTGGTCTGTGCCCTCGTAACCAAAATCGGAGCCAATGTTCAAATGTCTGAGAAAAAACGGCGGTTTGGTACGGGGGGGTGGGTGGATATCCCCCCAGGGATCTGGATCCCCTTGCCGGAAAAGGGGTAGGGGAGGGGATGAAACGTTTTCGCCACGTAGTGGCGAAAAATTTTTTTAGATAAGCACTGGATGGAATGGAGTTTTGGAGGCCGCCAGGGGATATTCCCCCCTCCGGTACTAAACCCCCCTCCCCTAGGGGTCAAATCTTGTCCACCTCTGGTATACACAGGATATCTGAGTGCGTTATTGACTGGTAAATGTTCACTGTGCAATCAGTTTTATAAACGGATGCTTTTTTCAGCGATGGCCTTGACAAAAAAGTTTGCAACCTGGGAGCGTGTACAATCAACGGTTAAACCGACAAGATCACTAGGACTTGATAGATCGGACAGATTCTGTTTCTAATATTTTGCAGATTCTAATATTATTTGGTCAGCAAATAAAATTATGTAATTGTTGGTTTTTTACGCATGCAAAATATTTAACGGCGAAAGCAGCGCAAAAGTTTCTTTAGTGGAAATAGGTACGCCTCGATTCACAAAAATAGTAAAAATCGAATGTCAGCGTGTGTATAAAACGAAAATAAGTTAAAGAACAGACATAAAGTGATCAAGTATCTTCCGCTTCCGCTTTGGGAACAAGTATCTCGACAAAAAATGATCATAATATCATGAGTAATTCATCATTTTGTAGCCAAACCGTTCTTCTCTATGTGTGTAAAATGTCATTAAAACCCGTCAGGGGCCTATTTCATAAAGGACTTGCAATTGCAAATTGCAAATTGCAACTTGCAGTTTCAATCTCATCGAGAAAGTGCAAGAACACCGTCTCCGCTGGTTTGGCCACGTCAAACGAAGGCCTGATGACTATGTTGGGAAGGTTGTGCAGCGGATGGAAATTGAAGGTAAACGGTCACGAAGGCGACCAAAGCGAAGATGGATGGACGTCATTCGAGACGACAGGAAGGCGTGCCGCGTGACGGAGCACGACACAGCCGATCGCGAGAAGTGGAAGCGAAAAACCCGAAAGCTGACCCCGCGTCGTAGTGGGACAAAAACAGCCCTGGACAAGAAGAAGAATAGGAATCGATACAGTCCTACTAATATGATACAGACACATTCACGCAATAAATATGAAATGATAATTTCGCAAAAAAACAATATCCATCACGATGGAATGAAACAGAGTTTGCGAACTACGAACCGCATGAATCTCTGCGATGCTTTGCGATCGCTGTTAACCATTGCGCGAAGTCCTCCAAGCAGAGCTCCAACGGTCAGCACCATTCCTGAAAAACAGCAACACAAATCGCAATTTCAATGCGAGCAACTGCCATCAATTATACTTAACATTTTGTACTGGGTAAAGAGAAACGGGAAGGTGACATCGTAACCTGTCAGGTAAAGAAAATCATAAACCCATACTATCGTTACGGGATTCAGTGAGTTTTTGTATTACACCTCAACGATACTCAGCGAGCACAAGTTTGTGTCAATGATGAGCGCCTAAGACAAAAATCATTTCATTTGTCCCTATTTTCATTTCAAGACTAAACCCCAGTTTTCTCCTTTACCAATGGTCAAATTTTGATTATAGATTGATGATCAACCAAAATTATTCAATACAAGAACGAAGTAATATTTCAATCCATACCGAGAGGTACTAAGGGATTGTGTTTGCTCTTCTCGTAGAAAGAATTGGAGACCTCGCTGCTTCCGCGGTTGGCGATGTCTTTCGGAATCGAGGGAATCTGAAAGCAGCTGGGTTTCACTCAAGTCAGCAAGTAAGAAAGACAACGAATGGCTCACCAATCCTCCGCTCTTCTTTTTTTTCAGAGTTTCATCGCCTTTTTTGCTGTCACTATTGGCTGATTTCCACACCATGTTCGCTTTCAGTGCTTCTTCACTGGCAGCGTCCTTCATTTTTATTCAGTTAGTCGTCCGGCTTTTTCAACTCTTTCAGAATATACTGAAACGTTTTCTGCATTACTTATGCGATCCCAAACCCCACGCGAAAAACGTAATTCCACCAGCTAGAAAAGAAAAATATGCCGATAAGTTCCGCACTTCTCCCATCGGAAGGTTGAAGACTTTCATATCAGAGCTGTGAACTAAAAAATAACTGAAAGAATATCAAATGGCGAAAACAAACCAAACCGTGTTGAATGAATAAAATTACGGTAAACAGGGTTTCGTATCAAGGTAAAATTCTTATGACTAATAAGGAAGCGCTCACTTACTGGCATGACAATCGTCGATATTGAGTTCGAAGTGTTCGTTGAAGACCACAATAAAAAACACAAAATTCAATGCAAATCTTGGGTAGACACAAAATAGCTGAGCTAAAAACCAATCACATGAATCAGTTTAGGCTTGCTGGGAATCGTGAAGAGATGAAGAAGAAAGGAGGATGACCGGTCTGAGGTTAGCGATGTTGACTGAAGAAGTTTTTCCGGGATTAATAGTCCGTCATTGATCGTCGGCCATCTGCCGTCGGACGGTCGCAGTGAGTGCAGGAGTGCACGCGTCCTTTCTCGGTGCACGTGTACCCGAAATGTACGCACGTCCTTGCGATGCCCTCTCGGGCGAGTGCATCGATCGATTCGGCGGCCATTGGTCGGTCTTCCACCGCCGATTGCAACGTTTGGCATTGTCTTTGAGATTTTCTGCACAAAATTGCTTTTTTGTTTATAAAGAAACGTGTTCCAATCTTTCGTGTGCATGTCATTGTTCATGGCACTTTGCTACCCAATTACCAAGGAATGTGAATGTGATTCTCGTCAACCGAGTTCAAGTGTTCGCCATGCTATGCACTTGTCTTAAATACACGAAGATCTGCAACATTTACCAATCAGATACATAGATCGTATACTCGAAATCGAATGTGTTGAGTTACGGGTTGATTATTTGAACGAATATGGACTTTTCCATGTTAACCGCTTTATCTCAGTTTTAACTGAAAAAATGCGAGAAAAATAAAAATGACATAAGGTTGAGCACTGATACAAGCAGGTCAGTAGTGCAGAGTTCTCTTGATCGCGTGCATCGCCGTGCTCAAAATCGTCGATAGCACTCTCAAACCCGACAACACCTCCATCGACATCAGTCTCAAGGACACGTCGCAGTCTCGCATCAAGAGTAGGGTTGCCAGGTGTGCTCCTCCCAGGTAAATGGTACTCCTCGGGAGGGGCGCGTACTCCTGGAGTGTGTACTCCTGAGGAGTACGCAAAATGTACTCCTTGGGAGCCG
>JAQGCX010000604.1:0-15361 GCA_034700205.1 Plectus parietinus | reverse complement strand
ACATCAATTTTAGCAAAATCAGAGAACTTTTTGAAAACTGTGCCAAGGTACTTAAGGGAAGCTTGATGCTAAGAAAAATCGTGTCTTAAAAGCTATGGTTCAGAACGAGCTCTCAGTGTGGGACCCCTGCGGGGAAACCGTCCGCACTTTCAAGACACCCAAAATCTCGCATTTTTTAAAAGTTGGTTTAAAATGACGAAAATGGCTCCAATTTTAAAGATAAAAAAGAAAATGTAAGTTAGAAATTGCTCTATCAGAAGAAAAAGACCGCATTCAAATTAGTTGCGTTTTCACGGAGTTATAAGAAATTAAACCTGAGGAGTAACTTTGGACGCACCCTGTATATCTAGGATGTTATTGCCATGTGTTGGCTCTGTTACCACTTAAGATAATCCGTTCAAATTTGCAATTGTTAGAAATTTAAAGTATTCAGTATTCACCTGGTTTCCTGGACAATTTTCATTTGCCAATCAATTTCTGGAAAATTTAAATCTCCTCGAACATTGTATGGTCGCTTAGCAATATTTAGTGAGTCAAAATAATTTTGCTAACGATTCAAAATTAGGGTCGTTTTTTAGTGGATGGCAAATAAGAATGATAATAAAAGAGTTGAAACCAATTTTAAGCTAACTGATATTGCTTTGAAGGAATGATTAGATTTAGCGTTACCAATTTGATAAGATGGGAATCGATATGGTATCATTATAAGAGTACCACCATTGTGGTTGCGGTCTGTTCGGTCACTACCGTACACACATTATTTAGCACCCAGATTAATTTCAGCATCATTAATTACAGGCTGAAGCCAAGTCTCACAAAATGCATAAATATAATTGTCACTATTGTTTAACTCTTCCTGACACTCTACTAGTCGCGCAACAATACTATGGTAATTTGCTAATCGAAGATACACAGCATAATTCGACCAATTTCATAGTTGAAATTCGCGCTAGAACTAGGCACAGTACTCTAATTAAATGTTTCAAAAATTGAAAGAAAGCCTACGCCTAAGCCTAAGCCTTGGCCTTTCATTTGGCGCATGATTCGTTTTTTTTGATTTACCGTTAAGAAAATAAACCGTTTTTAGTTACTGTGTCAATTGGAACCAATGACTTACCATATCATTTTCAAATTTAAAAAAACGGGAACTTGCATGGACCTGAAATTTTCTAAAAAAATAGTTTTCGACTCAGAATTTGATGCTCTTTCATTATATGAAGTTAAAAGTTGCCGCTGGTCGACTGCTGATAAACTAAAAATAAAAAACTAATTTTTTGAGTGTTTGCGAAAATTTGAAATTGCCACCAAATAAGCAGGAAGTGCTCAATTCTGACGATTTAAAAAAGGAAAATTAGCATATTTTCATACCTTTCATTTGGTTTATACTTCATTTCATTCTGACCTATAGTTCAAAAGATCTGTTGTTTTTACAATTTTCGAAGCAAAAAACGGTTTTTAGGCCATAGCTCATTAGGTATTTCGAAATTACAAATTCTGAGGCCAAATTCGTGCTCAGCATCAAAAAATACACTTAACATGTTATTTTCAGCAAAATCTGAGACAGAAAGGGCGAAATGCCAAAGCTTGGTCGACCCTTAGAAAAAGCGGATCTTAAACCTTAGCCTAAGCCAAGGTTCGGGCGTAACGAGACTTGAGCGTAACGGTTTGGACGTAACGAGACAGTTTAATGCAGTCTCGCGTGACTGTTCTGTCAATTATTCACTCATCACCTGTCACCATAGGGCACTTCGCTGCGCTTTTCCCGCTATCATTCAGCGCTGTCTCACATGTCGTGCGGGATATCGCAAGATATTGCGAGAACCGAACACTTCTCGCGCTCGATACTGTATATCTGTTTCCTCCATTCTCTTTTTCTACGTTTCTGTTTTCTCCGCTTCACCTTCCATGTTTTTTTTCTTTACATTTCTCTTTCCTTTGTTTCCTGTATCCGTCATTTTTTGTTTTGACAATTTTCTTTTATTTGTGAGTCAGCAGTTTGAAATTTTTCGGAATTTGACTTAATGAGGAGGCTGTCCGAAAATCAATTATTACATCATTAGAAGAAAGCGGTTCTTTGTGCTTTCGATTTTTCTGAAATTTAACGATGTATTTGTCATCAACAGTTAATTTTCGTTTCAATTTCGACATTCTTCCTTTGATTTAGTTTGATGCGATTGCTGTTGATACCATTGTTTGAAAGCAAATAACTGTGCCAACGCAGGACAAAGATAACAATCGCGAATGATCTTCAATGATGTAATAGCTGCACAGCAAGCAAATCGATTTCGCTCTACGTTTACAGCACAGACAGGCGGTAGTATTATTACGAAGAAAAGAGGGTCGCGTTCTAGCTGTTCTTTCTTGGGTTACTGTGAATACAGAACCAGTTCGCATATGGAATCCTACCATTAAAGTTCACCAAACACCGATTGCAAGTTTTTCAAAAAAGTTCAAAAATAGAATTTCCTCAGAAGCGCTCTCTCTCAAAAGCGCCCGCTTTTTCGGAGTGATTATTATTGGAGAACGAAATAGCATTGCGTTACGTTTGTGTGTTGTGGTGAATGTAATTGACAATAATCTGTTGAAAACTTTTTTTTTTAAAAACGCACAAATATCTTAAGAGGAGTTGTACGTGAGAATCGAGGACCGTGAATTGAAAAAGTCGACTTTCCAGAATTGGCTGAAATTTTGCCAAAAGTAAGTTGACATGACTTTAAGAACTTTACCCGGAGGAATTTGTCAGAAACGTTTTGGTTGCTTAGCAACGATCACTCAAAAATGATCGACTTCCGTCAATTTTGCGATTTTCATGTGTTTTGATCGAGATGATGCCGTTTCTCAACCGCAATGTTTCTAATATTGAAAGTTAAGTTTCTGGACCAGAAAAATATTTTCTGTCGAACGGCACACTCAGTTTTTTCGTAAAAGCTTACCGTTTTTCCGTAAGGAGGAAAATTTTCGAAAGTTTTCGACTTTTTGGAGTCAAAATTATTTACATTTTATTTTATTTCGTGAACAATAATGACGAAGTAACAGCAAGTTTTTGGCGGTTTTTGTAGCCCCTTGCATGGGCTATCTGTCAGTATTTTTCTCTTCTCGAGAAACTGTGGAACAGGGTCGCTGGAAATTTTTGAATTTGGCGCAAACAACATTGTTTGCCGTATTTTCAGACGGTAAGTCACGAATCGAGGTGTTTTTGCTTCTTTGGTATTTCTTCATGTTTTCGATACCCCATACTGAAACTTTTGGTCAAATTTCGAAATTCTCAGAAATTAAAAACAGATATGTATTCTAACTCAGTTTTTATGCTGATCACGGGAAAAATATTGTGGCAGTTCGCCCCTTTCGCACTTTCGCACATATCGGTCTATAACAAAAAAATTCTCGATGGAAAAATTTCTGGAAATGATAGATTCTAGCATAAGAAACCTTGGGGGAGTTGAATATGATAAGCAGAATTGGCTGCAACATCAACAATCTCAAATTCGGCCACTAGTTGTGAACTGTGTGAAAGTACGAAAAATCCATTGGAGCCACGTTGAATAGGGTTGCCAGTTGGTGAGCACAATGGGGGAAGTTTTGCGCATTTGGCAATGAAAAATGGTGAAATTTTGCGCGTCGGACAATAATTTCAAAACTGTGCCTTTTTGCCCATAGAAAATTTTTGGTCAAATTTTCAGTTTACTCAAAAATAAAAAAGCGATATATTTTCTGACGCAGTTTTTTATGCTGATCCCGAATAAAATGTCAAAAGTTGAAAAATATTTTCAAAATCATCCGTTTGCTAAAGAATAATTATCAAATAACTAAATATCAATTGTTGACAAACTGAAAGTTTTTGAACATTATTTTTAACTTTTGACATTTTATTCGGGATCAGTATAAAAACTGCGTCAGAAAATATATCGCTTTTTTATTTTTGAGTAAACTGAAAATTTGACCAAAATTTTAACATGGGCAAAAAGCACATTTTTGAAATCATTGTCAGGCGCGCAAAATTTCACTATTTTTCATTGCCGAACGCGCAAAACTTAAAAGAATAAAAATTACTAGTCGATAGCCCTTGTCAAACTCTATAAGTGGAACAAAAATTGGCGATATTATTTTCTCTATATTTGAGAAAATAAATAAATACTGAAAAGATATGAGGCAAAAAAACATGCAATTTCGCGTTGGGACCTCTGCAGCGGTACAGGAGTAATTTTTTTCAAAAATCCGAGACTGCCAATCGAAAGAGGATATAAAGATGGTCTTGGAACTTCACTTTCAGCTTGCAATACATAACGGCTGAAAGAATATAGAACCGCGCCCGAAACTCTGAAATTCGTCAAATTTTCATTTTCGCGCCATTTTCGCTTGGTCGTTGCCAAGCAACCAAAACGTTTCGGGCAAAATCCTCCTGTCAAAGTTCTTAAAGTCATGTCAGCTTACTTTCAGCAAATTTTCAGCCAATTCCATTTTTCGGTTTATTCCCATACTCTCGATCCTTACGTGCAACGCCTCTTAAATTCCCGCCAACTGTTGTATGAATTCTTGTCCTTCTTCAATATGTTGTAGCCGATATCATTCTCTATTCAGAAAGTCTAGGTTCAGCTGAAACGGTTAAGTTATGGCCGAAAACGAGCTCTCGTGCCCGTGTCTGGGCAATCGCGTCAAAATCGAGGGGTCGTGTTTGTCCAGCATTATCTCAGCCAGTATGCAATCAAATTTTTCAAATATTATTTCAAAAATTCCTAAAGGTTGGAGCACATGTTAACAAAATTTCAGCCAAATCCGCTTTGTTTTGTTTAAATTATTCAAAAATTAAATATTACACAAGAGGATTTCTTCCGTAAAACAGGGGGTCATTTTTAGGGAAGCAGATCTCAGTAATACAGTAACCAAATTTTCCAAATTTTTTTCGAACAAATTTGTAAAACAAGACGGTTCGAATAAAAGAAATGAAGCGAATTGGACGGGACGTAAAATGAAAAAGCTATGAGCAAATCAATGAGCAAATTACTTGGGACACCCTGTACTTGTAAGATTGAGCAATTCATTTTAGATGTTTGCTCACGGCTCGAGATTAATCCGCAGAATAATCTCTGAAAATGCGCTTTCTGACGTGCATGAAATTATGAGAGAATTAAAAGAGATCAAGATTATTATTTCATTATGAGAGCCTGACAAAGTCAAGTGAGTATTTACAACAAATAGTGTTTGCATACGGTAAGATCATAGACATGGATTCGACAAAGGACTCAAATACCGTATGTATCATACATAAGTACACTTGGGGGGAGGAGGCAGGGGGCTGGCCTCCCAAACCGGTTCAAAGTGAGCGAAGATTTGCAACCCCCCCCCGCTCGAAAATTAGCCGAAGGCTGAAAAAAATACGATGTCTAGGGCAAAAATTTGAATTTTTTGAATTTCCACCCGAAATTACTGTATTCGCCTCCCCAACCTCGGATCCCAAAGACACCTACAGTATCATAGCAACAAAAAATTGTTAAGATTTAACAACATTTAAATAGTAATCAGTTACAGTACGCCCGCGTAGTGATCGAACAATTTCATGAATCTCTTTGTTCTTCGTTTCAGGCAGTTGCCGATAGAGGTAGACGAGACAGAAAATAGAAGGGATGATGAACAAAGGTATGAATGAGTAGGCGTTTAAGTAGCCGTACAGTGGCAACGCCAGAAGACCCGTCATCAGACCAGAAACTGTGAAGGCAGTGTAGGCAATCGACTGAATCAACGATCTTTCCTTCTGTGGCGAAAGTTCGGCCGTCAAGTACCATGGCACGGGACCTATTCCAAAGCTGTAAAAACAATTAATTTCAAATATTTAGGACAGGAAAGAAAACAAAGAAAAAAGCAGTTAAAGTTTAGATTCGATGCAAGTCCAGTTGCCCTAAAATTAATTATCGGAAAGGCTAAGATATTATGATTCATTTTTAGTTTCCGTATTTCTACTGGAATGGCTTTTGTTCAATAAATACATATATTCATAATTTCTTTGATGGTAAAGAGCATACTGTAGAAAGCACCGTAACCCTAGAATTTTAGATGTGTAATAGTGACTAAATGTCGTTGTGGGACGTTTACTAGAAATGGATTTAAATCATACGAAGTAATATTACTCCATACAATAAATTCTGGATTTTCACAGCGTGGGACATTCAATTGAGGGTGTTCAATCGATTTCCGATTAACCGTACGAAAAATTCTGACTTTATTTCGTTTCGTTTCAGAACTTCGCCGCCCATGTCGCCGCTGACATATCGAACGACGCGACGCTTGATGACTTTGGCGGAAGAGGTGACCTGCGTTGATTCGCCGCCCAAGTCGAACGTCTACTCGCGCGGGACTCTCGGTTTCATGGAACGCAACGGACTGCGTGGGCGACGCAACAACACCGCCGATCGCCATCAGCAGGCGCCGGTCCGTTTCGAACAGCTGGACGACTACAGTGACGACGATTATCACACTCCTCCGCAGCGCTATCACGTGCGCGAGTACGACGAGGACGAGGACGAGGAAGCGCTGCTCCACCGACGCGACTCCGTTCCTCGCGAAATGCGTCGCTATGTTCGACGCTGAGTTACTTCTTCTTGTTCATCCACCTTTCATTGTGCGACTGTGCTGTGACTTTTATCCATACCTGAGCAAGGTTGCACCCCCATCACGTATCCTTTTTAGACTTACCGTACTCTAATATGCAAATTTCGGGCGCAAAATTCAAATTTTGCGGGAAAATTTTAATTTTATATTGAAGTTTGAATTCCCGCGCAAAAGTCCTTGACGTATGTCAAATACATAATGGGAACCTTGCACAGGTATGCTTTTATCCACCACTAATTTGCTCATTGCATTGAGCAAAATAACTAATGACGAGTGTCTTTTGCAGAACTGCGGGTTGAACGTTCATTGATCCTTTTCGCAAATCGCGCGTATTGTTATAAGAGCAAAGTAACACTTGTTACTCGTGTCGAATCGCGTGTCGTCGTACCAGTCGCAAACATTGTAAATTCTGTTCAGCCGCTGCTGCCGTGTGCTGCTTAAACTCTGCCCCTGAATGCACTTTGAGAAGAACGAACATAACACTTCTGCAAAGACGCAAGCCGCCTACGCCCGCAGCACACTTTTCTTTCAAAGATCATATTACAAAGTGCCCAATGCAAACAGCTATTTGCGTTTGAGACGATTTCTTCGTCTTATGGTTATGGGCTTATGGCCAATTGCCACACTTATTCGGCACGGGGAAGTACCACAAGCACAAGGCGCGGCCCAATATTTTTCTTTATTACGTGCATTTGGATGGTTCTGCTTGCGTCAAGCGAGAATGGTGTGGGTTGTCGTCAATTGTTGGCTGCGCCGGCGGTGGTATCAGATCAGTGTGCATTGTGAGTCATTGCATTGGGCGTGGTAGGACATTAAATTCGAATGCGGAGGCTTTGACAGTCCGTCGGAATGAGATGCCACGCCTGCGCTACTGTGTGTTCATTGATCTATATTGCAGCTCCCCGCCGGCGCGCCAGACGATTATTTCTATGACGTCCGCGAGAAAAGCCCTTTCGAAAGCCTATCAGCTAAAGCCTATCAGCAGATAGCAAATCAGCTCTGACGCGAGTACTTCGCTCTGATCCTCAGATAATCGGCCTTTGTTGCGCCAACTTCGATACGTGCGGCAGTAAATCGAACCTGTTGTGTGTACTCTCAGCGCCATTGTAGCTCTGAAAGCGCCTACTATGTACTTACCATAGTAGCGTACAGATATTACTACTATTTCCGCGATTCTTATTTGAGATTAACGACGAATGCAGGGGTGTAGCTAGGCCCTCCCCCGATTTTTGGGCGCCCCAAAAAATAAAAAGGGTCCATCCTGGGAAAGTTCCGGATTTGCCCTCCCTGGAGAGCCTCCCTCCGGTTTTCGGTTTGTAGCTACGCCCCTGGACGAAAGTAAAATGTTAAATGAAGTTATATATAGCACTGGTCGTCCGGCATGTTATATGGGTGGTGCGGAAACGTGTGATGCATGCCGATAAACGCATTGACGCCAAGAGAAGAGGAGGACGACATGCGACAGCGAGCGCCCAATTGCGCACGATTAAACTACGCCTCCTCCCACCGTCTGCAAACTCATTCCCGCATCTCGGATTTCTCCCAATCCTATTTAACCGACGACGTTCATCTCTCGAGCTATCCCTAGATCGGTCCCCGTCTGCTTCCCGCTCCCGGGTTTCTCACTGTTCTCACTGTCATCCAACTGTTACCGAAAGATAGAGCTCTTCGCGGAAGTTCACGTATTGACGCAACTTTCTTCGTACACAACGTAGTGCGCGCGTTGCTAAATCTATCTTTAGTGAGTGTGCTGAAATAGGCGGTCATATAAGAATTATCGCTGTCCATCCCAGTTCGCTTAACAAATATGCCGCACCCCGCATGACACGGTGACAACCAGTCGCCTCCATCCTTCCGGTATGCTTGCGTCCCAGCATGACTAAGTGGTGGGCGCTGACATTGACAAAAGCATTCCGATGATTTGCGTCAATGATCAGCATGCCAATGATGACATATTTAGTTTATCCCAGATGGTCTCACCTATAAATATATTGCTCGTTCTTGGTGTGCGTGTCAATACGTGTAAACACGACTAGACTTGTCAAAATTGCGCCGATGTAGCTCGCAGCGGTGTATATGTTTGCTGATAGCGTGTGTGTTACCCTGTCACCACCGTCATCTCTAAATTTAGTTTGCCCTCCCCATATCCTGCGGTGCGCGCGCCCAATCTAGTCTGGTCGATTAATAGGATCTTTATTTTTGACGAATCGTTAATCCCTTTTTTATCGCGCGTTTAAACATTACGTCAATGCTGATCTTTGCTTGCTTGCAGTTTCGGCGTATACTTGAACAATGAAGCGTTCGTCTGTTGTCGATCTTTGCTTACTGCCGCCCTGTGCGTCATGCAAAGCTCAATTGACCGCCAGTTTGACCATGCTTACTACTCCGACTTCGCACCAACAAAATTTACCATCGTCGCCGGTTTCTCGGAGTCGGCACTCATTGGTTTTCGTGGCAATCGTTTTGTGCCTGCTGTTGCTGGTTCCTTGCACGAATGCGGCATCTACTAGACAAGGGTGCCACAAAGTTGGTAAGTCCAGTGGTCTTGTGTTGGTGGACAAAGCGTGAATATATTTCTGTATTTCTATAGGAGTTCGACATGTGATCGACGAGCCGGGTTGCGAGGCGGTGGCAGTGGACGTGTACAAATGTACAGGACGGTGCTTGTCGTTCTCGTTCCCCAGTTCAGACAGCGTCCTCGAAAAGAACCCCGAGCAGACGCTTACTGTTCGAGCGAAATGCTGTCGAATGATTGAAACCAAAATGGTTCGTCCGCACATCTGTTTTCGCAACAGCAAATCATGTGAAAATCCTTTTCAGATATCCGTCGACTTGAGTTGCTCGGATGGGCAACGAAGTGTGGAAATTCCGAGCGCAAAAGAGTGCGGTTGTTTCGACTGCGGGGCGTTGATATGAAACGCTGTGACCGTCTCCACTTACTCGTCGCATTATTCTCTTCGTTCGTCACGCTTTATCGCGATCTGAGTCTCTTCCTACATTCGTGTGTATCAAAAGGGTGTGGATTTTGTCGGTGTATGTAGTGTCGGATACGGTGTTGGCATAGTTGCCTTTGTCTCTGTACGGTTGTTTCAATTGACCAGATGGTTACGATAAGTGTATGATCAATGATCGTCTATCGTAGCCCGTTTGTCGCTGAAGAGTTGTATTTTCGATACCAAACAATGTCTGTGTTGTGCACGTATTGATAATTAACACAGATAGAGCCTGCTTTGAATTTCCTGTGAGACACCACTGACTGACTGAATTGCACACCAGAATGTTCTACTTAATCGATGCAATCACCGGTTCTGCGCTTTTCATTATCGTTCCAAGAATTTCTCTTCGTCGCATGTGACGACTACTGTGGAGTGTGGACATTGGCCTTATGTTGATGCGGTTGTGTGCTTATAGAAGTGAGCTCCATGCGAGATGGAGTCCTGTTGGGATAATTACTACTGCTTGGCATAATTTCCCAGCGGCCGGAGAATAGGTGCAAATACTCAGTAGGAGCTGGGAGCATAGAGCACTTTCGTTGTTGTAGTTTTAAGTGTTTTTCTGAGTAATGAACGCCAGCCGGCATAGTACAGCTGTCAGGGCTCATTCTCAACCGTCCATTATTCTGCCGATAATGACGTTATGAACGCAGCATACCGGTGATATGGAATGATGTAATTAGCGTTCGCATTGAAGACGCAGATGGGGTGGTTGGCGAAGGGAACGAGCAATGGTTCGCCCGAGGAAGAGATGGGTTGCGTCAGAGGGCGGCGCGTTTCCTTTGCTCGTTCGTCGTCGGATCGCGTGGCTTCTTTCCTAATTGCTCGTAGTCACAGTCCGGTCTCTGTCCAACGATACCCTAATCTGGCGACGAACAGCGCCCGCAGTGAGTTTGCGCCGTCTCCGATCGAATTGATTCGCTGGTCCTTTGCGCCACTGGTGGCCATCGCCCGAGTCGTTTCATCCACTTTCGACCCGCCCCGATCGCCCTCTTCTTCTTCCTTCTACTTGTGCTTCAGCCCGTCGACGGCTCGTGGTCGTCGCTGCGCCGATCGTCATGCGTCAACTGCTGTTCGTCGCGCTGGCCGTCGTCTCGGTGGTGTTGTCGACGGCGTCGCCGTCCGCGATGGGACTGTTGAAGATGTGTCCGCCGGGTGGACAGACTTTCACGACCGCCTGGCAGCTGACGTGTGGAATGCGCAAGAAGCGGTCGTTGGACAGTCTGGGTGTGTCCTATGCCTACCATATTCTAATGCTGTGACGAACATGCCGCGCAATTTACGACCGCTTCCTACATTCCGCATACCGCTATAGCAAGACGGTGTTGCTAAAGATAGTGCAAACAGTCGCAGTTATTTGTCACATGATGATTAAGCAGTTTCACAGAAGTGATGGGAGGCGGGGGATTGATCTTCGTTCTGATTCAAAAACGACAACAACAACCCGGTTATTATCGGTTATCTGAGCGTTATGTTTATGAAATAAACGGGCGCGCACAAAAACGTCAAACCCACTCTCACGCTAATGCTCGATCGCTCACTTTTCCATTAGAGAGTTTTGCGAAATAGAGCTGGGTTGTTGTTGTCGGCTTGTTTGTGAGTCATATGCTTTTTCGAAAACGGCTTCGTCCCACGGTCGCGTATCAAATGTCATTGCACGATTATGGCTGCTCAAAATAGATCATTCTTCAGAAAAGGAACTCGTAGAGACGAAACGCAGCGATTCATATCGACCGCTGAAACTGACCGAAATGATGCAGTACTGTTGCGTGTACGGCTGCAGCTTCCGAGACTTGCTCCCATACTGCGATCCATTCGGTCAATGGGACTCGTGAAAGAAGAAAAGCTGTGTCGAGTTTGTCTGACGATTAAATACGGCGTTGTTGATTCTCATTGAAATGTGACATTACTGAAGATCTTAGGCCACTGTTGCATCTGTCTTGTTCAAGCAGCACGGGGCGAATACCATTTTGTGGGCTTGTATATCGCATTTTGTCGGCATTAACACAAATTTTCGTTTCATGCAAGGCACAAGTTTTAGCGGCACGCATACATCGCCCAGTCATGCCATTTTGGTCCCACAGCAACTGAATGATACCGTAATACCGACGATGATGAACGCAAATCACAAATTTTTCTGTTTGTCGACATTTCGACGATTTGCAAAAGACAAAATCAACAACAAGTCAACGTAGCGATTGGAATATTCAAGAAGCTTATAGTTGCAGCGAGGCAGCGCGCAATAATAAGGAATAGATATAGAATGACCCGATGGGTCGTGATATGAAATTTTGGTCTGTTGGACTGCCTTTCTTTGTCACTTTGTTCGCTGGCGCATACGGACTGCATTTCTTCCAAGAAAATCGTTTCATCTACTCAAAAGTTACTAAAACTTCCAAGCGATCTGCTCATTTGGTATGTCAATTTTACTTTTCATTTTTTGTGTTTCTGGATAGATTTCTCATGTCATGTACTCTTGGGGTTAATATTAAATAGTGCATTAAATGATTGACAGGTCGGGAATCGCAGCTAATTAACGACTCGGCAATTAGTGAATGTCTGAAATAGTGCATAGAGTGCATCAAATGCTGTGCACTCAAAAAACCGATGGTTGGTTAAAACGTTGCTTTATGCTTTACTTTATTGCTTGACTTAGGCTTAGTGGAAGAGGCAAAGCCCCTGCGTCCTAACCACGCCACCACCCAATCCCCACATCAGGTTACTGCGTTTTCACCCACGAAGTCATCAAAGGTGCAGCGGACCCATCTACGGCTCTAGGTGTGCTTCTGGCAGGAACTAAGTTTAAAGTTTACGGGTTAGGTCCGTGGTGGGACAGACGCGATAAGAATGAGAATTATTAGATATAAGAACGCAAATTCTTGGTATAAAAAAACAACACTGATCTCGACCCTTCCGAAACGGAGCTATGAAACTGGTTTTCGGACATCAACATCCACCCCATCCCATCAAAGACCAGATGAGGAGCAACGTCATACCTCTTTTCGCTATAGGTTTCATGCATCAGAAAGCATTTTACTAACGTTCTATCACGTTTTATGCATGAGAAAGCATATTACAAACGTAGAAATCAACTTTACTTTGTTTTGCTCTCTGTATGCATTATTTCAGACATTTTCTCATTACGTGCGTCATTACGTGGGTTGTTAATTAGCTGCGATTCCCGACCTGTCAACCATATATGCACTATTTCAGACATTTGTATGCACTATTTAATAGCCGTCCGTGTTCTTGTTCCTCATTTTAATCTTTGTCGAGTTTACAAATACCGAGCAGAAAGGACATTTATATTTTTTAGAAAGAGGAACTCTTAGAGGCAGGAATTCCTGTTACTCCTCAGCAAACGTTGCCGGAAATCTATAAGGTAATCACAACTTATCCTAACTCATTATCACATGAACGTAATTAAAGGTTTATCGCGAAACGACCGATTTTGACAATTGGGATAACGTGCGAGGACCGCGTCCATTCGAAGACAATACGGAGTATCTGGAACAAAAGAAAAAGCGCGAAATAGAACGAGATCAGCAGCGGGCCAAGAAGAATCAAGCCTTGCACGATTATGTCCACTCCGGCCGACAATCGTGAACCCGGCGACGGCGCTGAAGAAGCAGTGAACGCCGCTGCCATTGCTGCCGCACCACCGACGGCTGTTGTGCAGCAATCGCCGAAACAGACCGTCGACGAGACGGTCATCGAGCAGATCGCCGCGCTCGGCTTCGACCGGCAGGCCGCTGAACGCGCTCTCGTCCACACGGGCAACGTCGGCGCCGACGCCGCCGTCTCCTGGCTGCTCGATCATCCCGACGCAAGTGACTGGGAAAGTGCCGACGACTCTGATCAAGATTCAGCCGATTACGCCGGTTTGTTCTCCTTTTCTCTATTGTCAGCACCAATCACTTGTAGTCCAGGATGTATCCATGAATTTATAATCAAAATTTTTCCAACGGTTAACTGCAAAGCGATCGAAAACTCCTCAGTTCAATGTCACGCGCTGTCAAAATCCAGAATTTATTGTATTGAGTATCATTACTTCGGATGATTTAAATCCATTTCAAGTAAACGTCCCACAACGACATTTAGTCACTATTGCACACCTGAAATTCTGGGGTTATGGTGTTTTCTACAGTACGCTCTTTACCGTCAAAGACATGATGAGTATATTCGTTGATTTCAGAAATGCTGGCGCAGGCGAGCGCTGGCTACAAAATGGTGTTCGCGGTGAACATGGCGCTGAAGATGGGTTTGGGTAAGACAGCGGCGCAAGTGGGTCACGCGACCCTCGGTCTGTATCGGACGCTGCTAGACCGGGGAGACGCGGGCGCGGCGGCTCTGAGCGCGTGGGACTGCGCGGGGGAGACGAAAATCGTGGTGAAGGCGGACTCGGACGAGCAGCTGGTCGACCTGCAGAAGAAGGCGCGCGAGCACGGCATCCCGTCGTACCTGGTGCGGGACGCCGGTCGCACGCAGATCGCCGCCGGCTCCATCACCGTCCTGTCCGTCTTCGGTCCGGCCGACCAAATCGACAAGATCACCGGACAGCTCAAGCTCGTCTAGTCCCTTCAATGCTTCAGGCTCTCACCAATACACACACACTCACGTCTCAATTGTCTGCTTTTTTACTTTTTTGACATTTATAGCAGCACCGTACAGTAGACGATTGTTGATTTTGCTATTGCTATCAATGGTGTGCGTTAAAACTTCCTTCGAACGTGTCTGTTGGCACTGCCGTACACTCGTTCATCTACAAACGTGCAACTCTTTACGTCGTTCATTGGGGTTTCTTAGTTTGCACGGGTCGCGTTTGTTGTGGAAGTTTACAATCAGGAACAGGAAATGTAATCGATACGCCACTGGTAGCTTAGGGGGGGTCGAGGTGGCTTAGAGGGTGTTGGTGGCTTAGACTAGCATGTACACTGCTAACTAAGCCTAAGCCTAAGCCAAAAAATAACGGGTTATATGAGCGTAATTAATTACGTGTGGCGTATCGTCCCCGTACGCACAACAGTGACTTTTCACGGTGTGTTGGACATTGCTGTGCTTGGCGGAGGTATTTGCTGGACGCAGTAATCGACTAGCGAGGAAGAGTGTAGATAGCGCTGCGCCGGCAATTCTACTCATCACGACTGTGGGTGTAATTTCCCAGTGGAAGGCGGATGGGCGCAATCGGTTTACGTTCGGTTTCGGCCGATAAATTACCGAACGGTTGGCCAAGGTGCGGACGACGGCGACGAGCGCTATCGGTGGTCGATTCGTCCCCCGCGCCGGCGTCTGTCTGCTCAATATCGCCCGTGCGCTGTCAACGCCAAATGGCTCTTAATTCCATCTGCAACACACATACATAAACCACCCGCCGGCCCATCTCTCTTCGTTCAGTCGGGTACTGCAAAGAAGACCGTCATGTGCGGCATCATGCAGAGCGGCATCTGCCGCTTCACCGAGTTGTCGCCCGGCCAGTTCGGTCTCACCAAGCAGCTGGTATCCATTCCTCTTTTCGCATCCTACCGGCTTTTTTCGTATAGTATAAGAGAGCCGGCTCTCTTATTCGGAAATAAGATTTTAGAACTTAAAAATTTGGACCAAATAAGAGCGGGGCTATCTTATTTAGGAAAATCGGACCGGTGTACTGAGTCCGAAGCCTAAGCCAAAGCCTAGTACACCTAATACACCAGGTCCTAAGCCAAAGCCTAGTACACCTAATACACCAGGTCCTAAGCCTAGCCTAAGCCTAGTACACCTAATAACCA
>JAQGCX010000603.1:0-15362 GCA_034700205.1 Plectus parietinus | reverse complement strand
ACAGTGTTGCAAGCCATTCCAAACGTTTCAAGTCCTTGAAATGGACGCAGGTGCAAACGTACTCAATTTCCCTAATAGCCAATCAATGTATCAACGCGGTATCGCCTATTGTACTTTTACCACCAAAGTTCACTCAAACTGCACTTTTATTCGGTGCGCCATAACGATCCACTAGTTTGGCGAGTACAATTGAATAACTGACACAAGTAATACGTCGTACAGCAACTTGGGCAACGTATTCAACGTGATGCACATGGTTGTGAACGAAAGTCACTGAATGAAACAAGACCATTTTCAGTCTCATGTGCACGCTCGAATTAGAACGTCGCACTATGGTCTTCCTCGCCATTTTCGGCATCTTCTTCCACTGCCTCAGCTTCTTCCTCTTCTTCGTCTCCTCGCTGAAAAGTGATTAGCTGTTTGACATGGGGATATTAGGAAAATTGAGTACGTTTGCACTTGCGTCCATTTCAAGGACTTCAAACTTTTGGAATGGATTTGACATAGTTGTGTTCATCAATAGTGGTTTAATTTCAAACGTGTATTTAGTGATGAAGGCTACGCAGCTAAAAGAGCGTTGAGAGCACGCGAGAGGAGGAATTCGTGTAATAATCGTGCGTGCATACCGTATACAGTGTTGCAAGACATTCCAAACGTTTCAAGTCCTTGAAACGGACGCAGGTGCAAACGTACTTAATTTCCCTAATAAATGATAATGAACCGGAAAAGGAAACCTACCTCACTGCCCTCCTCCCCTTCTTGGTCGGCTGATGCCTCGACCGGCGCTTCCTCCTCAGGCATCTTTTCAGTGATCTCTGCACCCTGAAAACACAATCAATAACCATTTCTCGTGAAAAAAATCGCTTCATTTCCGAACATCGATGTCTCGATTCTTGAGCAGACCAACAATGAAAGCGTCATCGCAGTCGGCAGACACGATGGACCGATGAACACTGCGCAGTAGCAGTTCGCTCGCAGCACGCAACTCGGGCAACAACTGCATCATCAGAGGAATCTTCTCCTTCTGAAGAATAAGTCATGTTATAATCAGTCATGTTCACGGGCCGGCCCACGGTAGAAGTGCGGGCCGTGGTTCTTACTCAAGTATGAACGCAAAGTCACAATGTTTCTCATACTGTTCTCAGCAGTTACTTCATATATATGTTTCTTTTACTGGCCTCAAAGTGTTTGCAAATAAACAATGAAAAAATTTACGGTTATAAAATGCAAATTTTTTTTTAAGGAGTCGGCCTACAGGAAAAGTGCGGGCCGCGGGCCGATTTTCAAGTTTTTGTGCCCGTGAACAGCCCGTGAACATCACTGGTTATAACAAAACACGAAATAGAAAAAATTAACATTCATTTCTTTCTTTGAAAAAACATTTGAATCGTGTTGACAGGACTGACCCTGGCATAGCTGGCGACGGACTGCAGAGCGCGATTGCCGATCTGGATACACTTGAGGATGACGGCGATGACGGTGGCGTACTCGTTGAACCTCTTGTCGTCGAGCAGGAAGAGGAACGAGCTGGTGGCGGGGTTGGACAAGGCCTGCATGAATCGTTTGCCCTCGCGCATCGCCGTCGTCAGCACACTCGCACTGCGCAGTTTCTAAAATTCGGCATCATCATTAGAATTACTTACTTCGTTTTTGTTATGCATTCTTGGTAAGTCCGGCTTAACAATGGGACTGATGACTAAGATTGCCAACCCTCCTACTGGCAGTAGAATACTCCTACTTTGGAGGATCAAAAAACGCAACAAGCACTGGATACAACAGACTTATCCTGAGCCAAGACAGTAAATGATAAGGGGGAGTAAGCTTTCGATCTCGATTTTGGCTAAAACTCGAAGAATCTCCTACTTTGGGACATTGGAAATCGGGCAACCCTACTGATGATGTCATGCTCACAGTTACGCCGGGCTCATCAAGAATGCATAACGAAAACGAAGAGCCTAATTGTGGGAGTATTGTCTTACCGGGATGCGAATCATCAGCGACATCAGACAGAAGCAGTTGGACGCGCGCTTCCATTGCACGAGACAGTCGTTGAGACGCGGCTGCGTGTACCGACGCACCACTTCCAGCTTCAGAATACTGCTCGTCATCATCTTGTTCAGCTCGGTGTACAACGTCTTGTAGCACATGGCGAACGTCGAACTGCAAGAATTAATTCATTGAACCAACCAACACAATCGATATCGCTTCAAGAGATTCATAAGTGTATCCATAGGTGTAAATGGGGTCCGAGGCCGGCTATACCCTGGCGGCCCTCCGGGAGAGAGGGATTTATTTACTGTGATTTTCCGGCCCGGAGGAGGGAATATCCCCCGGCGGCTTCCAAAACCCCATTCTATCCAGTGATTGTCCAAAACATTTTTTTGTCACTAGATGGCGAAAACGTTTCATCCCCCCGCCCTTTTTCAGACAAGAGGATCTAGACCTTTGGGGGTGGATATCCCCCATCCCCCGGTTCCCAAGTCTTGGGGTACTTACCGTATACTTTTCGTGTCGAGATTTTGGCGCGAAAATTCAAAAAGCAAAAACAATCTTTTTTTGGCGAAACTCCATTCTATCCAGTGTTAGTTTGGTTTTTGGTCGGAGGGGGGGTGTAGCCAGTTACACCTATGAGTGTATCAGTGACAACGTACAGACTGATGCAGCCGAAGAGCGCGACATCGGGCTGCAATTGCTCGTCGTCGCACGGCTCGAGCGAACTGATTTGGCTTCGGCGGCGTTCTGCTTCCGACTCGATGAGCAACGCCATCTGGTTGGACAACAGCCACTGAATCGCGAGGATGCGCATGTCATCCGTGCGCAGATACAAGTACGACCTGAATCATTAGTTAACATCAACGAAAGCCCGATTGCTTGCAAACTGACTCGAGAATGTGCTTGACTTGCTGTTGGTAGGCGGCGCCTTTCAGTGGCTTCCCATCGTCATCCACCCATTCGCGTTTCAAATACGAAATTGCGTGTCGAGCTGTAAAGTTTTAAATATTACAAAGACATGTCCACCTTTAAAGTATTGTCAGAATTTTTCGAACGGTTAACCGGAAATCGATCCAAAACCCCTCAATTGAATATCGCGCTCTGTCAAAATCCAGAATTTATTGTATGGAGTATCATTACTGCGTATGATTTAAATTAATTTCTAGTAAACGTCCCACAACGACATTTATTCAGGAATGCACATCTAAAATTCTGGGGTTACGATACTTTCTACAGTATGCTCTCTACCATCAAAGAAATAATGAGTATAAAGAAACTGCAATTAAAGATAAATATTGTGAATTGAAACAAAGTAAAAACACGAACGTACCCATTTCGAGCCGCAGGTTTTCGTCGAGATCGGCGGGGGACACGGCGGCCATCGTGTCGAGAATGGCGGTGGCGCATTCGATCATGGGCACACACTCGGCGACGCGCAGTAGGAATTGGACCACCAGCGTGTCCACATCGTCGCGCTCTTCGTCCCCCTCGACGTCTTCATCCCTCACCGTTCTGTGCATTTTCGTTAGAAGGTCTTCTCGTCGAGCTTCTGTCAATTCGCTGCTAAAAACAATTAAATATCTCGTAATGATTGCTAAATTAGCGAAATGAAAATAATGAAATCAGCCTCACGACGTGAAAATGGTCGTCACAATTTGCAGCGCGATGCGAATCAGTTTAGCGATCTGCGACGAACGCTCGGTCTTTTCGAAGTTGTCGACGACGCCGTGCGATTTGTTCATTTCACCGCGGAAGAAGTGGTAGCTGTCCTGAAGGATCTTGGTCAGCGCCGGCAGGGCGATCGTGACCAGACGCCAAATGGCCGTCGATCCACCGTGATACTGAGTGGCATCCACCGTTGTCGAACTCTGAATAGAATTATGCTATGCATACCTGCGCAAGATCCGCCATTACGTATTTGACGTACTGTAAGGGTACAAATTATTGGGTGGTATTTAATTTGGGTGAATTAGGTGGTCAATTTTTCACCCAAATTAAATACCATTGTAAGTTGTCGTATCCATGGTAATTGGCCTTATTTCCATGGTAACAGTGCTCGTTATCATGGCAACACGACAGTTTGCATATTTTCACCCAAATTAAGTACCACCCAAATTTTAAACCATTACAGTACGTCACGGGCCGAAAAATTGAAGAGGATTCATCATAACTCACGGGCTTTTTTGCGCGGGAATTCAAACTTCAATACAAAATTTGCATATTAGAGTACGGTAAGGCTACAAAAGTCTACACATAATACGTCATGGGGGTTCAACCTTGCTCAGGTAGGATGCAATGCAAAACAAAATCGACTTACCAGCCAGGGCACTTTCCGCTTGTGTTTCTGCGGCAGAGTGATTTTGAGAATGTCGTTCAGCTCTCCCAGCAGCATGCCCAGATTTCGCTTGCTCGCGCCATCGTTCTCCTGGGAAAATAAAATTTGTTCCAAACGATTGAGAAACAAAACGTCAATCATACTTTGAGCAGCAGCACAACGGCGCACAGTTTCAGCGGAGCGAAGCGGGCGTTGAACTTATCCAGTGATATTTGCTCCGAGTTGATCTGTTTACCCGGCCCTTTCTTCTGTTTTCCCGATTTCTTTTTCAACGCCGGTCGCTTACTGGGTCCTGGCACATCCGGGTCATCCTGAAATATTTGTTGAAATGAGAACTTCCTTCGTTGCTTCGACGGTGACTATCGCCAGGTAGCTATTTCCTCAAACTTCTTGACAACTTTTCACATTATGATTTTCACTGTTTTAACATTTACAGTTATTATGAATATGCTCGAGTGAATAGTTATTAATGTCTTTATATTGGGTGTCCCAGAAACATCATAACACCCCATCTAACTTTTGACTGCAGTGACCAAATTCAATGAAATTTTTCACACACATATGCCTAAGTATAAAAGCTAAACTTGCACCAAGTTTCATTATCAACGGACATGTACGGACTCGTAAACGCGTGACAATTTTTGCTTGAAAGAGCATTAACCGCTCAGTTAGCACAGAGTTGTGTTTGCGTGATGCAGTTTGTTTTGGTTAAACTGACTGAAATTTCGGGTTGAAAATCTTTAGAAAATTGATTTTGGTCGTTCAGACTTCCTACGGGTCCAAAACAATGCCAGTGAGACCTCTCTACTGTATTTACTGTGCGGACAGTGCTCTTGAAAGCAAAAAATCGTTACGCGGTTACACTAGAAAGCCATGTCCATTCCAGTCCAAACTTGGTGCAAGTGTACCTTACATACTTACAGACATGGGCACAGTGGGATAGGGGGATATCCTCTCCCCAGGGGTCCAGATTCCCCGGGATGCCAAAAGATTGGGAGGGATGAAATTTTTTTGGACAAGCACTGGATAGAATGGGGGTTGAGAGGCCTCCGGGGGGATATTTCCCCGGTCCGAAAATTTTTGGTACTAAATTCCCCCCTAAGGGTGAAACCTTGCCCACCTCCGCATACTTAGGTATATGCATGAAAACTTTAATTCAATTTGGTCATTGCAGTCAAAAGTTAGAGGATGTTATGTTTCTAGGACACCCTGTACACCAACAATCATTATAATGACAGAAAACCTACGTCGTCGTCATCGATCGCAAGCAGCTCATCCTCCTCGGTAGCGACTGCGTCGTCCTCCGTCGGTTGCACATCTTCATTCACTTCTTCTTCCTCGTCTTTGATCTTCTTCTTACTCCCTTTCTCTTTCTTGCCCACCGGTTTCTTCTTCGACTGTTCGACATTGTGAACGACCATCGTCCGACAGGCGTCCAACGGCTCATTAGGCAGTGGGTAGCGGCCGATTTCTGAAAATTAAATACGTGCACGAGGAAGAAAAAATAAGATGAAAGTCACCAACTTTTGATGGTGTGATCGAGCTGGCGATGACAGGCGACCAGGTGCGCGTATCGCTTTTGCAAAAGTTTCGTCACTTTCGGCAGGACCTTCGCATCGCTCAGTTTCGCATCGCAGAAAGTGTTCAACATCTGAAAAAGCAGCCCACGTTGACAATACGCAAAAGAGAAAAACAATCGATCAAACCTCGCGAAGCCAACAAATGCTGAAGTAGAGCGTGTCGCATTTCATGATCGACTCAGTCTCACCACCATCCTCCTTTAACTTGCACAACGACAAATTCGATTCTGCAAGAAAATCGTATCTAGCGGCAATATACCGTATTTTCGGAAATAGTGGCCCGGGCCACTATTATTTCAACCTCTCCGGACCCCGGGCCACTATTTCTGCCTGGGCCACTATTTCTGCCGGGCCACTATTTCCGAAAATACGGTAAATCTCGAGAAAATGCATGGTCTAGTCTGTCATACCGGTTGAGAACAGTTGAGGAGACAACGTCGGCTTTGGTGATGACAACGAAGACAGGGAAGTTGAGAGCGATGGCCAGGCCGAGATGCTCGCGCGTAGTGCCGACAGGGCCAGCGTTGGCGGCGACGACGAGCATGACGAAGTGCGGCTTGTGTCCAGTCAACCCGTAAATTGTCGTCTTCAAGTACTTGTGATGTCCCGCCAGATCGATCAGCGTTACTAACTTTGTCGCCTTCTCCACCACCTCCTCCAGCGAGTGATCAGAGTAATTGATCATCTGAAAGATCAATTCTTAGGTTGCAATGCAATTTAACATTTATAACCTTGTCGGGTACTCATGAAACTCAAAAAGACTGTTTCATTTTTGAGTTTAAAACGCCAATAAACACCCGCCGTTGATTCCAAATCCATCATTTGCTATTAGGTTGATGCAAAAGGCTTTTCCAACATTTGAATGCATGCATGAAGAACGGGTTTTTTTTCAAATTGCCGCCAAATCACGATAATGAGTCCGATTGTGACAAAACTTTTTCAAGCAATACTTCAACATGCCCTCTTCAAATGCAATATTAGGTTGATGCAAAAGGCTTTTGCCAACATTTGAATGCAATGTTGAAGTATTGCACGAAAAAGTTTTGTCGCAATCGGACTCATGATCGTGATTTGGCGGCAATTTGAAAAAAATACCATTCATGCATGAAAAATTCAAATGTTGGAAAAGACTTTTGCATCAACCTAATACATTTGTTTCAATGAAGTACGAGACAAAAAAACCGACGGAACGCTCAGCAAATCAATTAGCAGACCCGTGCCCTTTTATGTTTAAAAAGTCGTTTGGTCTCTTCGGCAGTTACAATGAACAGGAAATCGATGATTACCTCGCCCTCCGAATCGAATCCGACGACGTCGAGACTAATGGACGACGTTCGACCGGTCTGAACTTCGTGCAGATGGCGGAACAAGTTCAGTCGCGCCTTCCCCCGGCCGTTGTCCAATTCGCCCTGAGTTAGCACACCTAACAATGTCGACTTGCCCGCATCGGCGCAACCCAGCACTGCTATCCTGAAATTGTACTAAGTTACAAACAGCGCTATACTCATAATTTCATTTGACGGTAAAGAGTGTACTGCAGAAAGCACCGTTACCCTAGAATTTTAGATGTGCAAGAGTGACTAAATGTCGTTGTGGGATGTTTACTAGAAATGAATTTAAATCATACGAAGTAGTGATACTCAATACAATAATTCTGAATTTTGACAGTGCGCGAAATCTAATTATGGAGTGTTCGGTCGATTTTCGGTTAACTGTTTGAAAAATTCTGACTATATAACACGAATGTTTCAAATGATACGCGGTGGATAACAATGGAAAAATTAAGTATTCGCAAACAAACCTCAATTCGAGAAACTGCTGGTTGTCGGGGACTTTGCGTAGCAGCACCTCGGCTACCCGATGTCTGGGCGGCCTGACGCTGTGGCCCAGTTCCTCCAAGCCGGGCGTGACATCGCGCTCCCTGAGTATGACCATGCTAGCGCCCAAGCGATCGGCCATGGCGCGCAGCGTTTCGAGCGACGCCATCAGCTCGGCGTCGCTCAGTCCCTTGCACACGCCGTCATCCTCGACGCCGATCTCATATATCGCTTCGCCTTGTCCTTCGCGCAAGCGCCACTTTAGCTGAGTCACCAAATGCTGAAGACGACTCGGAGACGGGGCCACCAGCTTCAGCTGAAAATTCAAACGACATATAGTCAGAATTTTTCGAACGCTTAACCGGAAAGCAATCGAAAACCCCTCAATTAAATGTCGCACGCAGTTAAAATCCAGAATTTATGCAATTGAGTATTATTACTTTGTATGATTTAAATTCATTTCTTGTCAACGTCCCGCAACAATATTTAGCCACTATTATAGATCTAAAAATCTGGGGTTACGGCGCTTTCTACATACCCCTTTTACCGTCAAAGAAATAATGAGTATAAAATGGCCAATCACCGGATATCGTTGTGTATAAGAAAACGCCCCCTGGTCTAATTTTGGAAGGTGGAAAAACACGCGATAACCAGATGACTATTTTTTTTAGTCGAATGTCACAGAAAATTATTCTTATGTTCCACTGAGGGGACGCGATTTTCAACATCAATCACCCTGAAAGAAGTTTGTGCGGCGCGCGTGCATATTGCAATAACAGCACAATCGCGAATTGAAAACAAGTAAAATGATCGAATGCGGACCTTGTATTCCACGTTCCCCTCCTCGTCCTCAGGGGGCAGATTGGACTGGTCGCCAGCCATTGCGTCCGCCTTGGTTGTGTACGCCGACCCGCGCAGGCCGTTCACTTCTAACGGTGGATCGTCTACGTCTGACGAAACACTGAAAATACCACTATTGTCAACAATAATGCCGCCGTAACTTTCGCATGATGATTCACATATCAGCGGAAAATGAAAAACGACTGAAACATATTTCATGGAAATTATAACCACGTTCATAGCAGATAATTTGAAAGCAAAAAATGAACCAAAAATCGCACCGTATCCTCCTTCGAGCTCTGGGACGGCCAGTGGATTCACTGCCGAACATTGATATCATAAAATCCATCTTCTTGATCAAACTCTTGATCAGTTTAACCGCATTTTCGTTAGAACTGACAGAGCGATAATAAAACTTGTGTTACAGAGCAGAACTAGACCAGTTAGTTTCGTGTCGCCGCAGTGGTTGTGATCACTAAAACGGGCTGAGGCTTGTGGGAACAGGCGCGCGACGACTTGCACAACAAATCGGCACTCTGACGTCAACCCTGACGCAGCTGATGCAAGTTGAACGCGAAGAAACGCGACGGACGCGGAGCTCGAAAGTATCAACAAGTGTCAAAATCCGTAGGGTACGGTAGTTGTGGGAAGACAAAAACCACACGAAAAAATGCGAAATCCTGTTTATGCAAAGTAGACAAAGTAAAAAGTAAAAGTGACAAAGAATGTAATCAAATTGCATCAATTTACACAAGAGAAAGAACTGGAACGCTTGGCAAAGGAACTTGAGGAGCATTCATTTTTCGAGTGTCTTCTCAAGAACAGATAACATCTGGGCAGTGGCAGCAAGGACAAACGGACGACGCAGCTGCAAGAAAAACAGCGTCTCACGTGCATCGAGCAAACCCAGACGAACAACGCCCGTCCACCTACTTGTTCGTGCCTCTCCTGCATATTCCGATGTTCGTTCACAACGCCTGTCACCGCCTCTTTGCACGCTTTGCGCTCAGCACAGTCCGTCGTGAGTTCCTGTAAAAAGACTGTGCAAATAAAACGAACAACAAGCAGACACACAAACCCGCATTCTTTGAAGCAATGGTCCGAGTTCTTCAAAGGGCTCATTTAACAAAGTCATATTGGATGGTAATTTGTCGATCTGTGTGTTTGCTGTCGCATCTAAACAATGCGAATCAGTGATTAAAACCGTAATCGTCCAAAAAATTTGCAGTGTAAAGATGACCTGTGCTACTGTTTGATGGCGGTCGTTCGCTTTGAATTCGATTGATATTCCGGATGCAAAATTTTTGCGCCACATCAACAATGCAGTCAGAGCAGGAATTAGACAGCAATGAGCGAACCGCATCTTTAATTGCCGCTTCGTCGCTAAACATCGAAAGAATTGCCATGTGAATTGTACAAATGATGAACTCACATATCTGGCGAAGATAAGGTCCTATGGGTGAAACATTCCGTGACTGTATCGACAACTTTTCTCACATGTGCAGGTTGCTGTGCATAAAACTGACGCTCCATTTCAGACTGAAACAAGCAAAATAGGAAGTATTATGGAGCAAAAATGCGCATGCGAGCAAGAAAACGAACCATTATGCGTCCGTGAGGTGAATTGCCGATTCGATCATTGACAACTGCGGTCAATGTGATTGGACGAATTTTTCGCTGAGTCGGCGTTTCAGAGAACTGTTTGTTGCATAGAAGCGACGAATGGAGGCTGCTCAACCATGGACACATGTCGTTTAAATGAACGCTGATTTGCTGAAACATCAATTCACTGGAGTTCCACACCTCCTTCAAACTTACGAGCGTCGAACCAGCCACAGATTTTTTACGCATTCTGTCATGGTCAAAGATTGTTTCCCTTTGATCACGCGCGCTGGTCATGTGAGGCATCTGAAATGGTTTTTTCCAACATTTTGTTGTGTTTCCTCAAAATGTTACCGAAAGCAACCAATCGACATGGAAGATTGCGCACAAGTAAATACTGCTGCAGTTCGACACTTGCGCTTGTACAGCGCAACTGAAAAGCACAGTAATTAAACCTTGCCAATGTGACGGAAATCTGAAATCTACTCACCGATACGTTGTAAGAAGATGTCGAACGAGATCTTTATGGCTTTCCCTTGTCAATAGAGCGGCGTCGGCTACGCTCAGAAAGTGGCAGATAACGATTCCATATACAGACATATCCATACTATTCTTTTCTTTTTGTAAATTTTGCAACAAGGCAGTGAATTGCAATGTAATTGAATCCTGTAATTTCGACAAATCATTGACTAAAATGAACAAATTTCACCCACCAAAGGACCAGTCCATTTTTCGATCAATGATTCGGGAAATTGAAGAGATTGTTGATACGGTTGAAAAGTGAAGTAACCAAGGAACTTGGAAAGAAGACAAGCTGACTTCAGAAGTACAGTTATGTCGCACTAGAAAAACAATGTTGCTACAACGCTGAATATGAAAAGCAGACGAACCTTTTGCTCAAAGCACTGAAAGCAAATCGCTTGAATTTTGGCCCACAGTTTATCGCGTAAGCTGACAGTGAACAAATAGCTATCACTGTGCAGAAGAAAGTCGCGAAAAAAACGCTCCCGACCGACAAACTTTCCTTTTCGATCGTAGATAGAAATAGGGTCATCATTATCACTCGTAGTAAGTCTTTTGGTTAAGCTGCAATGCAGAAAAACATTTTACTGATAAATATTTAAAATCAAAAATTGAAATCAATACCGATTCAATCGTTCTGCATCAGCGTCCGGAAATGTTTGAAATGAGCCATTATCAGTGTTCGTGTCAATCTACAAAACAATTCTAAAGGTACAAAAGCAAAGTAAGAAAACGTGCGTACCTTGATGATTTCAGAAGTAAACAGTTGAGCAAGCAGTGCATAGTTGACAGTGTGCGAACCAGTTTTGATTAAGCCACGAACTCGATTGCCAAAATATTCAAAATATGCCACATCTTTCTCGCAGGCCGATTCTTCATAGTCGCGTTTGATTTCGTGATATGTGTCTCTGAAATTCAATATTACATTAGCGCTCTCAGAATCAACAAAATTTTCAAACTGAAACCTCTGTCGTTTAAAGGCATGAAACGACGTTTGATCAGGAAAATCGTCACGCTTCAAATTGACGGGCCTAGTCAAACAATCCAAGGATGAGAAATCTTGCGGTGCCTTTTGTTTTGGTCGCACATTTCGAAGTCCACTACAAAAGCTTGGAACAAACTTGTTCATTCGGTCATTTGAAGCTAATTCTTCAATAAAGTGTTCATCGAGCCCAACGATTAGCCATTCTAAATCTCGCAAGACGATTGAAGCAAGGTACACGCAGTTATGAACAGTGTTCAGCAGCAGAGGTTCGGACGCTTCGTTTTCTTTTTCCGGTGATGAACGAGCGCACAGCAAGGAAACTAAAAACTGCAACTCTTCAAAAATCGAAGTGCAATCTAACTCCAAGAACTGAATGAAGGTTTGCGCGACGACATCCAGTTCATTTCGACGTGTCACCAACTCAAGACATGGTTCAATCGGTACATTTGAAGGATCGTTTTCTGCTGCCACTTTTCTTGATTGCATGTTGGTCTTGGAAGGTGTTGTGACAGGGTCGACCGAGTCCAAACGCTTGATGAGCAACTTAGCACGTTCCGAAGCATCAGCATCGGGCGTTGATGCAGCAGTTGATTTCGTTGAAGAAAAGGTGCCTGCATCCTCCAGTGATCCATTTTGCTGATCGCTGACAACGGGTCCAACGGCGGTCGGGCGAATACGACGAACTTGCGGCGGTTTCGCTGGAGGCATCATGGCGCCCAATGAAGGAAAATCGTCGCAAGACTCGACGGAAAACTTTGGCGGTGTCTCAACATGACCGTTTTGCTTGCTTGCGTCGTTGTTGGGAACGAAAGCCGCGAGTGTGAGCGCTTTTCTTGCTCGGCTGTGCCGCGATGGTAAATCTTTGCTCGGACTGGCAGGGACAAGCTGCTTTCTGGGCGAACTGGAGTACTTCTTCTTCGGCGAAGTCGTCTGCGAGACGGCGGCGGGAACTTCGTGAGAGCGGCGGTTCTGGTTCTGTCGTCGAGGTGCCGGAGCGACGAAAGGCGTTTGTGCAGCATCTTTCGATGAAGTCGAGTTACGGGAAACACCCGGTGAAAATTCATCAACGGTCACTGTCGAAAGAAATGGACACTGACTTCGCAAATACGCACTGATCCCTTGCAAACTTTCTCTTGACCATAACGACGATGATTCTGCCATCACTTTCCTTCGACGATTTGCGATCGCTTTTCACTTTTTTGCTTTGTTTTCGTTTTCGCTGATTTGGCTTTTTCGCGGCATCAATTGTGTGGTTACTGTAGCAATTTTTCCTTCGAGACTCAATGGAGTTTTATGAACAGTTTTGTCCGAAGAGATCACCGTGCCATTAATAAACTTCTTTAAGAAACTTAGTCGCCCATTAATAGGAGGCGATATTACTGGATATTTTTGCGTAAATATATTAATCTGATGACGCATTTCATTAATATTAATGAACTTTTAATGCTGGAAAGTTTTCACCAGATGAAACTGCCGACCATGGCATTTTCGTGCTCGTGGGCACTTTTAAACGAAAATGTCACTCAAAACTATAAATAGGGCTGCTTTGGTATGCAATCAGTTTCAATCTCTCGAAAGTCAACACGTGCAAAATTCACCTGTTCTTTCAATCGCCTGTTGCGGATTGTGGGAGGTTCTTCAGTCTATTTGAGGAAACCGAGGTTGATAACAATCTAATGTTCAACGATCAACACTTCTTGCTACCGTACTGCTCTTCCGTTGATGACGAAGCAGAAACGGGACGATGACATTAAGAATAGGGGTACGTTGCACTCTACTGGCGTAGGCCGCAGATATAAACATTGTATGTATGAACAGCTAGCTCAAGTGACCGGAAATCATGTGCACGAGGGGGCAGTGCCGGCTGCCGCAATCCCAATTAGGGATTATTGAACGCGCGTTTGGCAGGTTGACAGCAATTTATGAGAGCGACGGGATAGCTTGTTGTGAACGCTCAATGCCCGAGGAAAAAAGCCGAAGAAGCAGCCGATTACGTCAGCCGTCATTCGCAGAATGGCATCGGATACAGCCAACGGCGTCAGGGCAAGCCAACTCGGTCGCGCAGACGTTGACGCGTTGGGCCCGCGGGTGATTATATTTTTTCGCGGCTATATCGGGCTTGATGACGTCAGCGCCTGCCGCATGTAAGAGACTTATTTGCCTGCGCAGAGACACTCGGAAGCGACCGACCGCCTCCGTCCAGCCAAGGGAGAGAGACGGCATTAGCATTTGCAGTCGCCCCCTCGATCGCCCCTACGCTGCCGCCTCGTGTTTTGCTCACCCAACCGTAATTGGTGGTCCTCATCGCGAGCCCAATAAAACCTTCCCGTCAACCGGTGAAGCTCATTCTCTATTCCGCCGATCACCGCTCCGTCCCCCGCCATGGTTGAACGGATGTCGCTACTGCTGTTGTTGCTTGCCGTCGTCGCCAAGGCTGTTCCCCTTCCGCTGCTTAATGTTCATCAGCCGCAGAACGACTTCCTTCACTCATCCGGCGAGTACTACAACGATGAAGACTTCAGCCCTTTGTATCTCAATACGGACATTGATCTACTGAAGCGCGATTTGGAAATTCCTTACGAGCTGGACTTGCCGGAAGAGTTGTTGGAAGATGAAGAATTGCCGCGCACGTTCCGAAAGACGATCGCGCTACTACAGGCGTTCAACGATCTGGAGAAGCGAGACACTGAGAAGGAAATGGTTGTAGATGTGCCGCCGTCGTTGGCCTACCGATTCGAATTACCACGCACCGACCGGAAAAAAGCCACCACCATGAAGCCGCCCGTCACTCCCACCAAGCTGTCGGAGGCGAAGCGCGGACAGCCAGAACAAGTCGTTCTGCTCGAAAATCATAACGATCCTAAGTTCGAAAATACTCCGTAAGCTCGATTACGGATCTACCGTAACTTTTGTACTATCGCCTCCAAATTTATAAACGACATCTGTGATGATGCCAAAACAATTGCACAAAGTGTATAAATGGACCATGATGTTATTATGTTCACTCAGCTAAAATTTGAGCTTGACGACATAATTGAGGAATGCGGTGTTTCAGTTTTGCCCACCATATTTTAAATTACTTGTATTTGAGAGCTGTGTATACTGTACGACAAAATTGTTGAATTCTATTTCTCCCGTTGGTTTTCATGTTGATTTTTAGCCATGATATCATGGCACTTTTTTGAAATAATGCGGTGCAATCTATTTGCTTTTTTTCCAAGTGCTGTGACTCATACATAAAACATAGATTTTTGAATTCTCACAAGCACCAACGAATATTTATTAGTTTGAGGAACGATGTGCCAGGCTGAAAAATAAGAAATGGAAGCAAAGCATGGGACAAAACTGTTCCGCTGAACATTTGCTTTTTGCTGATTAGGCGAGGGAGGCCACTTCCGTGAGAGAACAAAGCCCAGCTTTCCAGCCGTGACGCGGGGGAGTAGTCGATTACCGGCAGCCGTGTTCGCTCCAACTGTTCTTGGACGCGTGCAATCAAGCAACAGCGCAGCTCTGGGGCCGTATTCAATAAACTTGCAGTTTGGCGCGCGCGCCATGCAAAGTGTACGAGACATGCGTACAGGTGACGACATGCGAGACAGTGCTTTAGGATATACAGTAGACGGTTTCACGCAGTCTCGCGTGACAGTTATGTCAATTAGTCAAATCACTACCTGTCACCGCAGCGAGCT
>JAQGCX010000602.1:0-15365 GCA_034700205.1 Plectus parietinus | reverse complement strand
GTGTTGAAATGTCCGAAATTGCACTTTTGCGGGTTTTGCTCTTTCTCGACCCAGGTACGAATTCTCAACGAAATTATGATAAAAAATTACACTATGAATCAGAGGTGTGTTCGGATCGAAAAGGAAGGGGAGGGTTAACATGCTGTATCCAAAAATTTGCATTAAATTTGCATAAATTTGCATAAAATTACGGTATTCCCGCCCAAAAATACAGTAACTTTACGTAAATTTATGAAAATTTTTTGGGCCACCTTCTGCGAGCGAGGGGGGGTTAACAAAATTTCGCCCTTTCTGCCCACTTCGGTTAGGGTTAAGGGGGGATGTTAGCCCTCCCCCAACCACCCCCCAAAAACACCTATGGTATGAATCGGTAAATACGAAACTGTCATTGTCAATGAATGGGAAGAAACTGCCAACCTTTCATTTTGTATCGTGGGTGGCTGTTGTCCAATTTGTACTGTAATTACCACTTAACTATGGGACTGATGACGTGATGCTCACCGTTACGCCGGTCTCACCAAGAATGCATAACAAAAACGAAGAGCCTAATTATGATTTGTGATTGTGAGTATTCTTTTCAGCACAGGACTGCCTCTCATCGGAAGCTAGAGAAGCGCTCGAGCAAGAACGACGCAAGTACTTCTCTCTTCTACTCAGCAATGCCATTGAGAAGTACGGCGTCGATGGTCCACAGAGATTCGCATTTATTCTCTTGCTATCCAACGCGCTACAAGTTCGTGATTTAAAAAATTTGTATGACCATTCATAGGGGTACTTGGAGTCCGAGGTTAAGAGGGGGTCGGTAATCCAAATCCTAAAATCGGAAATTCTAAAATTTACATATGCAAATTAGGCAAAATTACGGTATTTTTAGGCAGGAATTCAAAAAAATTCAAATTCTGGCGTAAAATAACGTATTTTTTTCGACCTTCGGCCGAATTTCGAAGGGGGCTCAGAAATCCTGCCCTCCTTCGGGCCGATTTGAGGGAAAGGGTAACCTAGACTTGGGCACGGGGAGGATGGAGGATATTCACCCCCAAGGGTCGAGATCCCCTTGTCTGAAAAAGAGCGGGGGGGGGGGATGAACGTTTTCGTAGTGGTGGCAAAAAAAAAAATTTGGACAAGCACTGGATAGAATGGGGTTTTGGAGGTCGCTGGGGGAGACATTCCCCCTGGACAGAAAAGTTTTGGTACTAAACCCCCCTAGGGGTCAAACCTTGCCCACCTCTGGGGAAACCCCCCAAGTACACCTACACTCTAAATCCTGTTCATGGAAATTCAATGAAATGTTCATGCAATCCCCTTCAAATCAGGGTTTCATAGATGTTATGAAACCCTGATTTGAAGGGGATTGCATGAACATTTCATTGAATTTCCATGAACAGGATTTAGAATGTATGTGACCATTGATCTGAGTGAAAACTGTTTAGGAAATAGCGATCGATAAGAGGCGAGCACTCGTGACATTCGATTTCTTCGCAACCAGCACAGAGGTGGAGGAATTCCCGGTGTTGGACAACAACACGTTGAATCAGCGTGCCAACATCAGCACGAAAGATCGACTAACAAAGTTTTTACTTGGTAGTTTTCAGAATTTCACTAGCAGTCTTTGGCCGTTCCAGCTAAACACGTGCACTCAGAGTACTGGATTCGAACTCGACTAAAACCACACTCATCCCTCACCCACCGCTCAATTCGTCCGCAAGCTTGCTTTTTCAGGTGCTTGAAAACGTATCACGGTCAAACGAGCACACGGCTCTATGGCTCTGTTCATTGTTCGAACAGTTTTGATTCATCGAGGTGCAAATTGCACCTCATAAAGTAAAAGGAATGTAATGTTAATGCGGACATCGATTTTATTCACTCCGAAAGGCATTCAGTTATTTTGTCCTTATAATATTTCGATTACCTTAAAAGTCCACAATCGCCACGTTGGATTTTGATCTTGATTTGATAAATTTGCAATATTTCCAAGAACAAAAGGGAAAGAAAACAGAGCAAACCACTTCTCAATGCGAAAGGCACACAAATAACGCATAATATTGCTTGCTCGGTGACTGAATTCGATTTAGGGGTGTCCTTATATTAGAGACTGTCCTTATATGAGAATAAATACGGTATTTGTTGAAATATAGAGCGGTATTACGGTATTTGTTCAAATATTGAGCGGTATTACGGTATTTGTTCAAATATTGAGCACACACAAAGAAACATACAGCAGCAAACCATGTCTTTATTCCGATGAATGGCTTCGTGTGATTTTTTCAAATTGAAACAAATGCGTCGAAATTGCTCGGATAGCAGATTTGTGACGGAAATCGGATGATTGTTTTAAGTGGTGGCCACAATGCATCGGAGTACGAGTACGAGTGAAATGGACAACGGACACGAAACTTAGGCGAAATGGACAATTGGTCAGTTGTGGTGACATATCCTTCGCTGATAACTGATATTATTCGCTCTTTTTCGCATTGTTTGCAAATTGCCGAAGATAGAATTCTCGAGTTGGAAGAGGAGTTGTTGTTGTAGTCGGCGACAACAAAAATAACAGCAACAAATTGTAATGGACAACAATAATCGAGAATATATTCTGTTAATTTAAAACCGGACGCGGGCAATATAAACCCCCATATTTGTGTACAACTGAAAGAGAATTATCGATCATTTTTCAATTGCAGCTGAAGCAAATTGCGTGCCTTGTAAGAGTAGTCGGTTAATGTTTTCATAGCAAGGTACATGGGAAGAAAGTTTTCGACGTCCATGTCATCCATGTCCGTATCATATTTCCGAACCGAATCGTCGTCGACAATGATTTTTTCTCATCGTGTTTTGTTCGCTGTTACAGACGTTGAGTTTGTTGCTGACATTTACTATTCGCAAGCGTACAGTGCCGAGCGCGGTTTACGCGTTACCACGCGAGGTTACGCGCAATGTGCGTGGTAGTGTTTTACAATAGCCAAAAATCGATTTCACGCAGCCTCGCTTGACAGTTCTGTCACTTCGCGTCATATTAATTAGCCACCATTTGCGACAGCCACGCAGTCACTGCGCAATTCTCCCTATCGTAAAGCACTACCACGCAGGTTGCGCGTGACCACCCGTGGTAACGCGTGAACCGAATACTCCACGCGCTCGGCACTGTAGCTGCATTGCTCGACATAATTGACTGGCGATTTGGTGTATCTTAAAAGTTTGACACCAGATGGTGAGCTCAGTGAATGAATGCAGAAACGTTCGATAGTTCAAAAAAAAGAGCACAGCTTCAACTCTTACCTTTTAACAAAAATCAATAAATTCCATCGATTGTGAGCAGAGAAATCACTTCCGATCGACCGATCGCGTTTGCTCAACGTCAGCTGATTTGGCATGATCAAAAGTGACCATCGGCGCTCGCTCGCATCGATAGCAAGCAGCGTTCGGTCGATTTATTGCAGACAGTATCTTACTCATAGAGAATTAAAAGAGCTATCGAATGAATCTAAAATATATATGCCGAACAAACAATCAAAAAAACAAACAGACTCGTCCCTCACAGATCGTCAACAGTCAGACAATTAGATTTGCGAAAATAGCGTCCGTCTGAAAATCGGACCGAAGAACAGCATATATGTTCAATGACTCGAGCATGTACGCCACTGTTCTCTCCCTCAATCGCCTCAATTGCTTCAATTGCACCAGCGCCCTGAATCGCAGCGTCCAATTCATCTCAATGGCTGGTTACGCTTTTAACCTCAACCGTCCAGCGATACGAAGTAAATAACTCGTCGTGAAACTGATAACTTCACGTTTGTGACCTTTGGCCGAGCGGTGCACATGCACTTACAGTTTTCGATTTTATCCTGCTTCCTTTGCGCTGACTTCGCTTCATTGATCGTTGAAATTGATTTTGATCGTTGAAACTGATTGATTTGTTGAAATTTCGATTATTGTGCATTCTTTGTTATTCTTCAGAGAGTACGTTGTGAGTAATTAAAAAAGCGCGAGAAGCGAAGTAATCGGCTTTAGTAGGAATGGTATATCGGGAATCTATAAGGATATTCGGGAACAATCCAGACACATTGTATTATTCTTTCGAGCATCAGGAGCAACTATCTAATCGGCTTATGTCTACGAAGGATACATCGGGAAGTTACAAGGATTTTCAGGAACATTCTCAAATCGGTTAATCCAGACTGCATTGTGGGTATGACATCATTTATGATGTTATTCCGATGCTCGGTCGATGATGGGATCGAGATACATTCATACCATAATTAGATACAGATTATGAGGGATATTGATTAAAATTACGTCTGGACTGTGTCTGTTTGTTCGAGAAAGAAATTAATGACATGTCACATGAACCCGCGTCTTCACCACGTCAGAGCCGACGTCTTTAACTCGTCCCCCACACATCGTAAACAGTCAAGCAATCAGCTTTGCGAAGAAAACGCGCGTCTGAGAAGGCCACCGACCAACTGAATATAAGTTCAACAACTCAAACATGTCCGCTACTGTTCCCTCCCTCAATCGCCTCAATTGCTTCAACCAAACCAGTGTCCTGAAGAATCGGAGCATTCAATTCATCCCAATGGCTGGTCATGGTCATGCTAACAACCTCAACCGTCCACAAATCAGAAGTAAGAAAAGGATTCGTCGCGCAATTTACTTTTAAATGTTCATAACTCTTGGTCGAGCGTTCACATGTACTCAAAGTTGACTATTTCTATCCTGCTTCATTAGCGCTGACATACCTGTAACCGGGGGGGGGGACCTAGCTACATATTGCCCTCCCCCCTAGCCGGACCCGTTATGTAGCTAGCTACATGCACCCCCTCGCGGTTGAACTGGACAAGCACCGGATAAAATGGTCCTCGGCCGCGAAGCGGTCGCTAACAGGTAAGGGTCCCCCCTTATCATTCGGCCGACGGCCGAAAAAAAAATTGAATTTTTGAACTTCGCGCCGAAATCCCGACACGAAGAACCGTACCCCCGACGACCCCCCCCCCCCTCCTGGTCGCCAGCATGTAGCTCATCTCGGACCAGCGTTACAGGCATGACCTGAACCATTTAGCATGTCGACCCTAATAGGCTTAGGCTTAGTCAGACTTATTGGTGCAATTGGAACCATTTAGCATGTCGACCTGGACTCCGCCATGTTCGACGCTTTGGTGAACGGCAAACAGCAATTCGTGCAACTGTTCATCGACAATGGAGTCCAGCTGAATCGTTTCCTTACCATCAAGCGACTCAGAGACATCTACCGGGCTTCTATGCAGCAAGGGGACACAATGGCCTGTATTTTCAACAACCTTATACGTAAAGCAAAAGTACTGAGCAATCAATGAAAAAGCGTGAACATTGTTATGATAGCATTCTTTCAGATGTACGATGATATCTTCTCATTGGGATGTACGCGAGTTGGTGTGGTCAGCACGGATGCATGTTTGCTCCAAGATGTCGGCAAGGTCATCAATATTCTGCTCAACGACGAGTACAACTGCGTACGTAAACCGATGAATTCTTTATTGAAAGTTACCATATCCAATCGCAGATGTACACGGCTGAAAAATACATCATTCGTGCAGAGACGAGTGATCCGAAAGACGACGAGGGACCGCGGCGCGCATCATCGGCAAAGTTTTACGATTTCCGAAATCCTGAACGGGAATTGTTCATATGGGCACTGTTGTTCAATAAGGTCGAGTTGGCCGATCAGTTGTGGAGAATGTGCGTCGATCCAATAGGTGCGTTGAACTTATTAATCTTTTGCGCAGCATTACTCAGTAGCATCGGTGGTTCAGTGGTAGAATGCTCGCCTGCCACGCGGGCGGCCCGGGTTCGATTCCCGGCCGATGCAATTCTTTTGATTTTCTTTCATTTCAGGCGGAGCACTTGTTGCCTGTCGTTTGTTGAAGTCTTTAGCCAAAGAAGCAGAACAGCAAGAAGAGATGGACGTCAGCGAAGCCATGTTCCGACAAGCAATGTTAGTGTTTTCTTGAACTTTTTCTTTCGCAATTGTGCATCAAACTGCTGTCTGTTTCAGTTGGTTCGAGGAAGCAGGTTGCGGTGTGCTGACATCTTGCTATTACCGTAACAAAGACAATGCACATCGTCTGCTTACGAGGGAGTTGGAAAATTGGGGAAAAGTGACACTGTTTGCTTTGGCCGAATCGGCGCACCTGATGGATTTCATGAAACTTGGTTGCTGTCAAACGAAACTGAATGGGATTTGGTTCGGTAGAATGGTCGACAATACACAAGACTACAAGGTTTGTTGCCACTGCCAGTATTTCGTGTAATTTGCATCAAAATTATCGCACATTTTTCAGATCATTATGGTTTTACTGTGCCCTTTGCTCATCGGAATAATCCATTTCAAGAACAAGGCGGATGCTCTCGCAGCTGTCAGCAAAGTAGACAATTCACCCTCATATCAGGAATTGTGAGCTATGCACGCCTGCATGCGTTCTTTCATTTGGCATCTCTATTTAGTCCCGACCGAATCGAAACAAAAGTCCATCGTTATGTCGCGCCGCCAATCACTTGGCTCTGTCGGAAAACACACCAGGATGGAGTCATCGGACCTTTCAGAGCACTCTACGAGTTCTACACAGCCCCTGTTGCCAAGTTTTACCTCAGCATGGTCTGCTTGCTAAACTTTCCCTGATCCTTTAGTTTAACCGATGTTTAGGGTTTCTACATCATTTACCTTTGTTTGTTCACGTTCGTGGTGTTGGCTAAGCCTCACCCATTGACGATCGACAAGAAATTCAGTGTGGAAGGTTTGATGGAGGCGATTCTATGGGCATGGGCTTTGTGTTTTTTCTTGGAAGAAATCAGACAGGTGAGTCATGAGCATAATATAAAAAACTCGGCGTCCAGACCGGGGCGTGGTTTACTAAGCATTGCAGCCATACCTGTAGCGCTGGTCCGAAGCCAGCTACACTCCGACTGGCGACCGGGGGGAGGTCGGCCGAGTACGCGGGATTTTGGCGCAAAATTCAAATTCTTTTGCGGTCTTTTTTTGCGGGGGGGGGGGTGGATGTAGCTAGCTACATAGCCGGTCTGGCCAGGGGGGCTTGTATGTAGCTAGGTCCCCCCCCGGTTACAGGTATGATTGCAGCCTATAAATCAATACGCTATGTTTTGTGTTGCCTGATCAGACCCACACGTATCTTTTGCGCTAGGTACCGTAGTTTTTTGCCCGGTCCGGTCGCCGAGTTTCCGACTGTACCTGAGCAAGGTTGGACCCTCATGACGCGTATCTTGTGTAGACTTTTGTAGCCTTATTGAACTCGAATATGAAAATTTTGGGCCTCAAATACAAATTTGGGTGCAAAATTTAAATCTTGTACTGAAGTTTGAATTCCCGCGTAAAAAATCCCATGACGTATGACAAATACATAATGGTGACCTTGCGGAGGTATAGACATATGGCAAATTGCCTGAATCATCCTTTCCTTCTCGTCCATTGCAGGTGGTGCGCAGAGAAGCGCACAGTCTAATTTTCAAGCTAAAGAACCACTTCAAAAGCTTTTGGAATCTGCTCGATCTGGTCATCTTCCTGCTGTTTGTGGTCGCGATCATCCTCCGTCTGCAACCAGATCCCGACGTCTACGCTCGCGTCATCTACGCCATCAATCTCATGTTTTCCTACTTACGCTTCATGGAAAACTTTTATGTGTCAAAAATGATCGGCCCTAAAATTATCATGATTCAAAGAATGGTATTACTGCGCTTCTCTTACCAGTTCATACACCTTATCTAGGGCTGTAACGGGGACGGGGATGGGGATGGGGAAAAAGCAAAAGACAGGAATGGGGACGAGGATGGGGATGGGGAAAAGTCAAAAACCGGGGAACGAGAAAATTTTTTTCAAAATTTTGCTCCAAAAATGCTTGAAAATATACACAGGAGCCACTTTTTTGCCAAAATTGATCTTTTAAGGTGTTAAAAATGCAAAATTTTATGGTTTTTTGCACAAATTTACGAAATATGGGCATGATTCTTGAAAGACAAGGCGCATCACGAAAATTAAAAGCCGGGGATGGGGACGGGGATAGGGATGGGGAAAAGTCAAAAATCGAGGATGGGGAAAATACGGGGATGAGGAAAAACCAAAATACGGGGATGGGGATGGTTACAGCCCTAATCTTATCCTTTTTAGCTGAAAGATCTGGTGTTCTTCGTTTGCATATTGGTGGTGTTTATTCTGAGCTTTGGCTTCGCCATGGAGGCGCTCTTGTATCCACATCAGGAGTTTTCTTCCGGATCATTGGTTGACGCCGTCTACACGCCGTATTCGCAGGTTTTCGGCCAACTTTCAATTTTCGACAAAAACGATGGTAATAATTCTGCATTTTACAAAAGGCGCAATTAACATTTGACATTGGTAGATTCATCGTCTCATTGCACATCAAATATTACGGAGTACAACAACAATCACAATATGAGTGTGAATTCTGATTTGCGCATGTGTCCCGAAAAATCATGGCTGGTCCGAATTCTGTTCGCCGTGTACATGATGCTGACCAATGTTCTCTTGATGAACATTCTCATCGCTATGTTCAGGTTCGTCACTCTTAATTTCAGCGTGTACAGTCGATCCCGGTTATAAGAGCAATTTTGTGAATTCCCGTGCTCAGTACTATGCTATAACCATGCTTGTAACTAACCATAGCTACATACAGCCCCCCTGGTCCGACCCGGCATGTACCAGCATGTAGCTAGCTACATGCACTCCCCCTCGCCGCCGAAGGCGACCGAAAAAAGGTAAGGGTCCCCCCCTGTAATTGCGGCCGAAGGCCGCAAAAAATTTTGAATTTTGCGCCAAAATCCCGATATGACGTACTGTACCCGGCGACTTCCCCTCCCCCCCCCCCCCGGTCGCCAGCATTAACATAGGAGTGGACCCCTGATATAAGAGTAGCGGTTATAAGAGCCATTTTGTGAATTCCCGTGCTCTTCTATAGCACACAGTGACCCCGCATATAAGAACATGAGAGCAAAACTTATCAAAAGTACTCTGTTTACTGACGCTTTGATCAAACGGTGGACAGATTACTGGTTGAGTTAAAGCAATTATGCAGTACTTGCTCACTCAGTTCACTGTGACCGAGTAGTTTAACTCGCTCGCCCATTACCTCAGAAAATATTTAAAGGCAGTACAGTAGCATATTAGCTGAGGACAAGTTTTCATCGACCTAAATATAAAAGCACCCCGCCTATAAGAGCAATTTTTCGAATTTCCCCTGCATGCTCTTATAACCGGGTTCAACTGTAGTACAGTTCTGCAACCGTACTCTTTCAGCTACACCTTCCAAACAGTTCAGGACAATAGCGAAAAGGTGTGGCGCTTCTACCGCTACACGGTCGTGTACGAGTACTTTGACGCGCCGGCCCTGCCCGTGCCATTAGTATTCTTCGTCCATATGAAGCGTTGGATAATGTTCTTCTATCGCCGCTTCTGTACACATACGTTCTACGCAAATACGGGATTCAGTGAGTCTCCATGAGAAGTGCTCAGTGCAAACGCAACACTTGCAGAAGTCCGCTTACCACTCGAAGACAACCTCCGTTTGAGCTCTTTCGAGAAAACAGAACGAGATCGTTTCTTGGCTAAACGATCCAGATTGACTTTTGAACAAATGGACAACAAAATGAATGAGACTGGCACCAGGTACGGTAGCGATTCTCTCTTCAAGTGGATCAGTCTGTATACTCATCATTTCTACGAGAGTTAACCAGAACTTAATGTCGTTCAAACAGAAAAAGTGATGTTCATGGAACAAAGCAATTTTCGCTGCTAAAATATTATTGAGTATCATTTTTTATAATGATAGGGAGCAGAAAAAACCATTTCTGTTAATTGTCCCACAACGAAATTGGGTCGCAAACGTTTTCAGTGTACAGTGCGTCTTCAAAATCCGGTAAACTCTCGTAGAAATTAGAGTATATATCGCCGTTTCAGATTGCAACAAGTTCTCGAAGATATTCAAGACATCAAAGAAACTTTAATGGGCGAAGCTGATCAGCGAGGTACCTCTTCGCGTGGTCGCTTAAAGACAAGATGGTAAGAAACAGATTTCTTCAAAGAATTAAAGCTGAATTAATTAGTTACAGTGATTCCATTCGAACGTTGTCTCCATCACAATTGGCACCGCAGATCGTATCAATGGAAGAGAAAATCGATCGACAGACGGCACTCATGCACGAATTGATAAAAGCGCTGACAAAAGCCAGTCATGAACCGTCAACTTCCTCGTGATGTTTGGCTTCAGTCCATTTTACTAGGTATTGAATAAACAATGATATACGAGTCCAAATTTAGGTATGGAGACGATTGGCCAATGGTGGCTTAGGGGGGCATGGTTCTTAAGCATGTTTTGGTGGCTTAGGCTAGCATGTACACTGCTAACTAAGCCTAAGCCTAAGGCTAAGCCTAAGCCTGTTACTAAGTCACAAAAAAGGTCTAACAGATTATCTAACAGATTTTTTGGCCAATCGTCCCGGTACGCAAATTTACTCGATTGATTGATGCAAAATAATGAGGCAACGACCGAAATCCGCAAAGAGAATCGATTAATAATCAACTTCGTCGAAGTCTTCGACGAGAATTTTCTGCTTGGCGGGCTGCACTTTGGTGACCTTGCGCATGTCCGACTGGTCGATGAGATGGTGCAGCTGGTCCCTCGCTCCCGCATCGCCCACCGCCGCGCCGAGCAGCTCAATCAGGCCGTGATCAGCGCCGTGCAACGAAAACACCATTATTTCAACTTGACATTCTTGGGCTAACTTGAAAATGCGGTCCACCAGTTCCAGCTGTAAGTCCCATCGTATATGAAAATTGAGCTCTCTTGGAGTAACATCCTCACTTACCTTGACATTTCCGCTTTGAGAACTGTCCAATGATCGGCTGGCTTGCAACATTGCGTACACCTGAATTTTCATTCCTCATTTTAGCTAATGCACTGGTTCCCGTCAGAAGGAATGACTGAATGCCAAAGATGGAATGGACCAGACATGAGCAAGGTCGAACCCCTCCCCCAGAGAGGAATGGAGTACCAAAATTTTCATAAAATTACGGTATTCTCGCCCAAAAATACCGTAATTTTATGCAAATTTATGTAAATTTTTTGGGCCGCCTTCGGCGGGCGAGGGGGGTTAACAAAAAACACGTCTGCCAGGGGGATATCCCCCATCCCCCCGTGCCTGATGTCTGCGATAAACCGATATTGCTCAATTGAATGAATATAGATCCAGCCTCGAATAAAATCTATCTCGAAAACAAAGGTAAGGCAAATTAATGGACATGGTCAGACTTTTTTTTTGCTTTTTCTTTAAGGTAAGTTGTTACCTGACTCTTGGAGGTGACGACTGTGAGCTTCTTGTTTTGCAAACTTTCTCTTGCCCACAACTGCAGCGCGTCCTCGAACACGGTCAGTTCACGATGGACGTCGTCGACGAAGCGTCTGTCTCCGGCGCTCTCGTACTTCTCGACGAAGTACTCGCATTTCGTGTCAGAGAAGGTCATCATTGTGACGCCGAACTTGCATTCGAACGTACCGATCGACAATACGGCGTCGCAATTCTCCAAAAAACTGCGTTGACTCGTGTAAAGTTCCTCCAACTTCCCTTTGGAACCTTGGCAAATGGCGCATTGGTCAACGATATTTTCGTATCGCCGTTTCAACCCATGAAACGCGATAATCTTTGTACGCCTAAATACGCTCAACATCAGGCCCTGAATATACTCCGCGGAACATCCAGCGGCACATGTACAAAACACGGTTTATTGATTACTATGTTTTGTACGTGTGCCACGGGATGTTCCACGGAGTATAATCGCGGCCTCACAGATGTAACTGAACGCACCGTACCGATTGTTCATTGTGGAAATTTGGAATTTTCTGGCGGTTTATCGACGGCGGAAGTGAACAAACTGACAGGTATAAACTGTGGTACCAGGCTGTAGGACAAAGCCAGCTGCCATATGCATCCGTTACCGGCCAACGCTGTTGTTGCTAGGATCAGTTGTAAGCATTATGCGTATCCATGAAACCGTTTACCGCAGCCAAATTTTATGACAACTTCAGGAGGTGAAAAATAGTCCCGCAATTCGCAGTACACAGTAAAATAGCTTTACCAAAGTCTGCACAAAAAGAGTAATAGGGATTGTTCTGCTGTCGAACCTTCAGCAGTTGACATCTTCATGCCAAAAACAAACAAACAAACAACTGTGGTGTAGAACAAACACGAAATCAATTCAAACAAACAAACACGGTTCAAACAAATTCGTTCTTCTGAATCAATGACCATGCGTTCATTCAGCAGGATGCAGAAAACTAAATTGTCTGTTCGCAGCTTCATCGTCGTAACGGTTAACATTTGCGATCAGATGGTCTTGAGATCATCGTACGTTTGCTTGTACTTCTTGTTCGGAACAAACGGTTCCCAGCGCGATGCGGGATAAATGTGTTTATTTTTCTCGTACCAACTGCGCAGCACGACCTGAAATACTGAGTTGAACCGTTCTCATCAAGGAATTAATCGAACCTTAGCAGGATGCGATTCGGCAGTGTCCTGGGCGGCGTCGTGACGCACCCGCAACTCCCCGGCGGCGTCGAATTCAAACAGTGGTCCTGTTTTGCCCATCGCCTTCGTCACAATGAAGTCTTGAAATCTGAAATACGAATGGTACGAGTCAGAGAACAACGAAATCATTTGTCACTTGCGCAATAAACTGCAAACTGAATAGAAGAAAACTGAACCAGCTCAAATAATTCCATAATCAAATCTAACACCAGGAAGATGTACAGTCGAACCCGGATAAGTGCACAAAATGCGTATCAATTGTTTGAGCGCACGCCAACATGAGAACTCACTACGCAGAACTGCGTAGCCTACTTGCGTGGTTGTGTGTGCTCAAACAATTGATACATCGAATGTGCACTTATCCGGGTTCGACTGTATAGACTTGTAGTCTTACCGTACTCTAATATACAAATTTTGAGTGCGAAATTCAAATTTTTTGCAAGAAACAGTAAGGAGGTGCTACGCTATACCTGAGCAAGAGTGAATCCCATCACGTATCCTGTGTAGACACTTGTATATCCTTACCGTACTCTAATATGCTAATTTTGAGCGCAAAATTCAAATTTTTGCGGGAAAATTCAAATTTTGTATTGAAGTTTGAAATCTTGCACAAAAAAGCCCGTGACGTATGACGAATCCTCTTCAATTTTTCGACCGAGACGTATGTCAAATATGTAATGGCGGACCTAGCGGTATGTGCTACGCCGAAATAATCGCCGTCTACCTGCTGGTCGAACACCGTCATGGCGTCACGGAACACGGGCAGTATCGCTCCCAGGTCGGCGTTCTGCTGCATCTTTTCGTCGATGTTCAGCAGCACGTGCAAAAGCGCATGCGACGCGCACGAATTGCGGACCGTCTGAAACGCAATCTGTGTCATATCCGTACAGCTCTACTAATCGCTACAATAACCAGCGATAAAGTGCTGAATTCATCCTGAAAACGAAAACACCAATCACGCGTCTGATAGTACCTGCTGGAGGAAGAACGGCGTCTTCGGCTTCTCTTGTTCGTTTTCCGGCTCCTCTATCTGGCCCTTCTTCTTGCGGCCGGTGGCTTTGAGCTTCTTGGCGCTGGCGGTCACGGATATCGGCTGTTCGGCCTCGTCCCCCACGGGCGCCATGCACACGACGCCGTATACCCTGCATGAAAAGCTTCCAATAATGTCTCGAAAAGTGCACGAAAGTGTCTATAGTCACAATTTGGCCATCGGTAAAGAAAACTGAGGTTTGATTTTGAAAGGAATATAAGGACAAATGAAATGATTTTGTCTCAAGCGCTTATCATTGACACAAACTTGTGCTTGCTAAGTATTGCTGTGGTGTAAAATTTAAACTCTCTGAATCCCGCAATGATGGTGTGGGTTTATGAATTTCTTTCCCTGACAGGTTATGGTGTCACTTCCTATTTCTCTTCCCAGTACAAAATGTTGACTATACTTGTGTTCAGAGATGGTAGACAGGTCGTAGACCGTTTCTGCAGCGATGCCCTTGGTGCCCATGTCTTCCATGATCAACGTGAACACACCTCAAAACAAACTACATTCCAGACTATTACTGGAGCGAATTATCGATCAAAATTGTCAATGTTCAAAAAATTGTTTAAACAAAAATAATTCGAATAGTTACAGTTATTGAACAGAAATTCGCACAATGATCATACCTGGGTCGTTCTCGACTTCGAGCCAGTTCTCCAGGTGGGAACCGAGCAGCATTTTCACTTGTTCAACGAACTCCGTAGGCACTTTGCCGTGACCGTTAGTCGCTGCGGCAGCTCCACTCGTCATTTCTTCATCGCCGGTGTCTATTTCTTTTTCTTCTTCCAACATCGTCACTCAGATTACTTCTCACCCACAGAACAGAATTCACTCTTTGAAATTGCCAACGTGGTAACAACAAATCAACAACAGCTGATCACTTTTTCTTTGATGTTTTAGGGACAAAAACGGAAAAAAGTTACGAAAATCCTTGACCTCATAGAATCGCGCCATGAAGGGTACGGTATTCATGCTATCTGTTCAGGACATTGTCATGACGAAGTTGGCCAACTGATATTTATTAGTTCGATGGCACTTGAAACTTCTGAAGGCATAACATAACGTCCAGTGTCCACTGAAAGCAAGTTCTTCATAATAAAGCATGTAAATTCTAGCAGTTTTTATGAAGACTGTTTGGCTTCTGCGAAAATTGAATGCACCCACCAAGTGCACTGCTTGCCGATGCTACCACTGATAAGCAAAGACAACACATGGCCGCCGAATTACGAGCGAGGTCGGCGTCGCTAAATGTAGTCAACAACAAGATCGTCGTAAGATGCGGCTGCCTTTAGCTTTCATTTTCGCCTTTGCCTCACTTCTATTTATGGGTAAATTTCAATGCATTCGCTCAATTTTAACAGACAGCGTTTCAGTAGCGGCTCTATTGCGCCCAAGCATATTCGGCGTGCTCTATGCAGGCTTTTCGTTGATATGCGCACGGGGAACTTGGTTTCATTCAAGACGAATCGTGTGGACGTTTGTTGCAATATTCTGCGGTTTTGTTTGCTGTGGACAGATTGTGTGTCTTCTGCTTGAACCTTACTACAGTAGTACGGAAGTCTTTGGGAGATGCGGACAAAATGTCACCAATTGGCTGTCAACCCTCGGTATTTACAGGTATAGAAACTGATCGTGCTTAGTAGGGCTGTAACGGGGACGGGGACGGGGACGGGGATGGGGATGGGGATGAACAATGGGGATGGGAAAAGTACGGGGATGGGGATGGGGAAAAGTCAAAAACCGGGGAATGGGG
>JAQGCX010000601.1:0-15366 GCA_034700205.1 Plectus parietinus | reverse complement strand
CAGAAATAGTAGCCCACGGTCCAGGGAGGTTGAAATAATAGTAGCCCATGGGCTACTATTTCTTAAAATACGGTAGTCAACATTTTGTGCTGGGTAAAGAGACTACTCTAGAAAACATCGTAAACCCAGAATTTTTCATCTGCACTAACGATTAAATATCGTTATGGGGGATCATTACTTGAAATGGATTTTAACCATGCTAAGTATTGATACTCCATTCAATGAATTCTGGATTTGAGCAGGCGCGATATTCAATAGCATCAATTATTAGTGAACCGTTCCTAAAATTTTGACTATAGTATTATAGATTTGATTTGCTATTATTTCTGCGGTGAACACAAGAAGAAAGACTGGCCGAACCTGATTCTCAGTGTCCATCGCAAGGCGATCCTTGAAACGCTTCTCATCATCTAGACACGACTGCACCCACAGCTCGTCAGGGCCGAGACGCTTCTTGTTGCGCTCGATGGCGTCGCTGTGGTCACTTTGGAATCGTTTGATCTCTTCCTTAGCGTCCTCCGCGTTTTCGTCATTAGCCAGATTCCAGACGAGTTGCTCGAATCGCTCCAAGTAGTCATTGAACTCGCGCAACGAAGAGAAATCGTCTTCGCGCAAGTTATAAATCTGTAATATTCCACAATAGTTCATTCCCATCGCAAGAGAACGGATTATTGAACAACTGCTTGAATATCGGACTGAATGCTGCTGAAAAAGAAAACCTACCGATCTGTACTTCTTGCGAATGTGATTCTCCTTCTCGATTTGCGGGTCGTCGTATGTCTGCTTCCAGAAGTCGTTTTTCTTCAGCGTTCGTCCACACGTTGGACACGGTCCGCTGTTACGAGCGAATAAATTTTCGACGCAATTTTTGCAGAGAGAGTGGCCGCATTCGTTAATCAACAGTACAAACGCGCGATTATTGTATTCGTTGGTCTTGCACTTGGGACACGCGCGCATGGTGAAAGACTTCTAGTGCGCTTTCGACGCCAACTCGATCACCAACTTGCTTGTCGGATACAAATCTCCCACAATCGCCTGGCGGTGGATCACCTTTATCGATTCCTTGCCCTTCTGAAAAATTAACAGTAGGCTATAACAAATCAATCTTATTTTATGACACTCGATAATTTATATGATTATTTATATTATGTCTTCAATGTCAATTAATACTTCTAATCTTACATTAAAGAGCGCGGCGAGTTTCTTCTGATCGGTTTCTTTTCGGTTGAGCTCGAAATATTCGCGCACTCGTCGCTTCGCGAACTCGCGATTGCTGTAATTCTTCAACTGAAATGACAAACAAGTTGAATCAATCACTGAATTTCTCGTTCACACGACAAACCTCTGAACTGGCACGCAGCAAGTCCTTGTACAAGCGTAGGCACGCCGATCGACTGGTTATAGCCATTCAAGACTGCATTGGTCAGTCCAATTCTTCCGCTTTCTTCAAGGAAATTAGGAAATGGACAATTTTCAGTCACAAATTTCCAAAGAAATTGAACTGAGAGATGAGAGAGAGAGGAAAACAACGAATTGAAGTCAACAAGCTGCGCTGAACTAGAAATCAAAGTGACTAAAAACGCACCTGTTGAACAAATATGAGCCAATAAAACACAATGACAAGAACACATAATGCATTCTTGTCAAGCCATTTTAGATAACATTTTACTTGCTGCAACTTACAGTATCTTTGCGGCAAGGACACATCGAAATATTCGGAGTGGAGCAGTAGTGGTTCGGGGCAGAGGCTGCATTTTCTTCTCTCTGCTCAAGTAAATCGACAGAAAACTTGTAGGGGCGTTTTCTGATGTTATCGGACGTTTCTCAATATTGTGTGCGACCAGATTGAGTGATTTGGATTTGGAAGGTTAGTCGTTTTTTTCTTTCAATCTGTAGGCCTATTGGAAAAACAATTGTAATGCAAGAATTTTCAGCTTTCTCAACAACCAGCTCAGTCTGTGGGTCGGCTGCTGCAGGCCTGCAATGTTCTTGCTTTTTCTGTTGACTTAGAATTGTGCGAAGCTCCTCTTTTAGCTGCTAATCAGCTTTTGAGCTGCAATTTGCGCCAGCGATAACGTTTCTAGATAGGCTGTATGTACACTGTCTATTCTCAGTGTTCTTATCTTTTAGGGGTACATGGGAAACACTGCAAATTGCATTTTCGTCATGTTACAGTTCCTATCCGTTTTCGATTACCGAACCACAAAAGGCGGTTTTTGCGCAGAAGTAAATAGTGGATGTGTCCCAAAACGCGCTGGGCAGACCGACGCAGGGCGCACCTCCAGTGTTTGTGCAACCATTTTTGCGAAATTGCATGTCTGTAGTGAGCAGTGAGGCGTTCGGCGATCTTCCCTACCTTGCTCACTCTGCAAACCTTCTTGCGTTCCCATCGCCAATGGTCGGCGAAAATCCTTCAGATCGCAGCGCGTTTCAAGCTGTATATAATTGTATTGCGAGCTGATTGGCCGTCGCCATGGACTTGATTAAATGTTGATAGTTAGTACTGCACCTGCTTCTGTTGCGCCAAAAGGCAATTGTTTTCCGAGCGAGACTTTTACGATGTGTGTAGTTTTTAACTATCGACTGTACGACGAGTAGTGGTGGGGCGCAGTTGGAAGCCGTCTGTTCCGTTTCGAGTGCGTCTCTTAGCGATCGTCGGCGGCGGCGAACGCGATCTTCGCACGCACGGGCGCCGAGGTTTTTGGACCGAACGGCGGCGGCGACGGGCGGTCGTAAATCGTGCTCGGTGGCGTTATTACCGTAGCTGGCGGCGTCCGACAGAAGACAGCGGAAGCGGCGGATTCGAACCGACCGGGTGGTCTGGTTGGATACGACCAAATGGGTCGCGGGCGGCTATGGGCGGCGTTTTTGCCGAAACGATCGCGCCAATGCACGCGATTATCGGCGGCCGGTCGGCGCCTTCGCCGTCGGCGATTCGTAGCGGTCGTCGGCCGCACAGGACACTCATGCGTAGACAGTCGCACTATGCGCGTTTCCGTCGCGTGTGGCGCACCCCGCCCGGTGTACGGTAGCGGCGATGAGTGCGGATTATTTGTGTGTTTGCTTTGCGCGTGCCGGCGTTCTTCATCCATCGGAGACAGAAGAACCGTCTGGGCTTTGCGCGCGTTCGCACGGTTTTGTCGCACTCGGCGCGCTTGTCGCCTTTTTGCGCCGTCGACGCGCCAACGGAAGCGTTTTTGACCAGCGCCGAATCATCGCGTACTCGTGGACGGGCCGGGTTTGCTTTTGAATTTGGCGCCAAAATCCCGACACGATGTACCGTACTCCGGCGATCCCCCCTCCCCGGCCGCCAGCATGTAGCTGACCTCGGACTAGCGTTACAGGTATGCCCTGGTCCCTCGTCTGTTCCCGCCTTGTTCCTCTGCGGTTGCGGAGAGGAAGTGAGACGGGAGCGTGGAGAAGAGCGATGAGTAGCGGGCGCTTATGACAGGTCGTTGGCTCTGGTGGACGCGGCTGCAGCCGCGGGGTGTCCGCAGACGACTGGCGGCGGTGAGAAAAATGGGTATGTAAACAGCTCGGGCGGAGAATATCTGCGGACCTCGTTGGGCTGGCTAGCTCTCATCGTCGGCGTTCGGATGGGCGCCGTCTGTCTGTCGCCGGCTGTTCGGCCGTTCGCGAGTCGGTGCCCGGCTCGGCTGGGCGGGCGGGGGAACGGCACTCGCAGCGCGCATCTTCGCACACGCAGCAGCAAACACAACCGGCGCGAGCAAAAATTGTGTAAAGAACAGCTTGCTGTGTGACTGCGGGGCGCTGCCGCGCTATCTGTCGTCGTCGCTAGCAATTAGCCGTCTTTCGCGCTGCTTCGCGTCCCTGGTGATCCATCCTGCGACGCCATTCGGCTCCTTCATCGTCCAGTTGGTCGCCGCGAGCTCCTCCCACGATCCGAATGTCATTCAGTAGAGCGCCGCCATGCGCTACGGCGGCGCAAAAAGCGAAGAGTAAACACGGGCGGTCGCTAGCCGTGGCGCGGAGAAGCGCTCTGCGTTCCGTTGCGACTTTTCGCTGTGCGTGCGCTTTTTTGCCTGGCGTCACTACGCCGACTCGTTCGTGACAGCCGACCCGTTGCACTTTTTTGTCCGCTACCATCGCTTGTCGCTTCTACGTCCGGCGCGCGTTTGGCTCGCGCGCAAGCTCCCATGTGTGACCGTCGTTGTCTGCCCAGGTGAGCGCCCTCCCTTCTCGTCTGTCCTTAGTCATCGCACCACCTGCTTCCCCGGTCGGTCGCACGATATGGCCCCGGGCCGCCGCTCATTGCTTATTCGAACATGGACAAAAAAACACGGATGGCTGGGGTGCGAGCCTGTTTTTTGGTTGCGCCGCTCATGTGTTGCTTGTCATCGACGGACCTTGGTGGGCGCCGCGATCGTTGCCTGACTGGCGGACACAGTGCGGTGCTAACCTCGTGCGCAGTCGACCGACTCCGTCTGCCCTTGGGACGCGAAGACCGCCGTACTCTTGGGGATGTGCTTTGTCGGTTTCCCAGTCAAGGCAGTTGTCGTAGCGAACGGCCAGATTGAAATTCGAGGGATTCCACACCGACTGACGTGGTGTCGATGACGAAGCGCAACTGCCGAAGGCGGTGGGCGCGTGCAGGGCGCGATTGCCGTCGCTAATTGGTGGAATTCCCGTTCGCGCAGCGGTGGAAATGAGTTTTTTCGTCGGCGCGCGACGACGACGTGAAGCGGCGACGGTCGCGACGGCGTCCGGGAATGGGCGCAGACGAACGCCGATCGATACGAACGCGGCGGGCAGGAGCGCCGTCGCCTCGATTGGCAGCAAAAAACGACGTCGGAGCGAACGGCGCTCGACCGCTACCCCGGACTCGGACGGTCGACGCGGCCGTGTGGCCTTGGTCCTGTGGTCGTCGGCTTAGCCGCCCACTCTTGTTCCCTGACGCCGATGGCCGGATGAATCCGTTGTCGATCAGCTCGCTTTCCTGTAGCTCGCCAGCGTCTTCCTGTACGTCACCGACGATCCTTGCTGATTCCGCTGTCTCCACTCTCCCGTCTGTGGCGCACAGCTGGTGAGTTTCGACAAGGGCCACGCAATGAGCGCTCGGCTGGGTCGACTCGGAAACGAGTCTGACTCGCGGGCGGCGACGGGGAATCGGCGCTGTTGATTAGTCGTGAACAAGCCGCTAAATCGGTGCATCGGAGACGGACAAGGTGTACCGTGCGGCAATGTCGAGGGCGCGGTGTCTGGCGCTGTGCAACGACGATGCGGGTGGTCAGGTCGTTCGGTTGAGGAAAAAGCGCAATAAAAAGCGATTGCGCTCGACGTTTTTTGCGCGTCTTTTTCTCAACGTCGCCAATCAATAGTGCGGCCGTTCGGGCGTCATTCGCCGCGGCCGCCATCCCCGACCAAGTAGCGTCGTCGTCGCCGCTTCAGCCAACACACCCGCACATTAAACGTCGTCGTCGTCCACTCGGACTCGGCCGTTCCCGGCGCGCCACTCGGCCAATCGTTGTCGCTCCATCGTTGCCGACGACGGCCCAGTCGTTTTCGTGTCCCGCGGGGCGGTCGACAACGAGATGGGCCGACGGGCGGTGGTGGACGGGGCTGGCGATCTCGACGACAGCAGGGGGTCGGATGCACGCCGACTAGCGCGGTCACGCGGTACTGCAGTACAGTACAGTATGCACACTACTGAACGACGATGGGCGGATGAACTAGCCGAGATACGGCTTATCAGGCGCCGAGACTGTCGCTTCGATCTAGAGCAGCGCCTTGTGTGTGCATGCAAGTTTAGCAGCAGTTTTTGTGAAGTCTGCGCGTCTTTCGGTCGGACAGACGGTCGTCTACGTTGCCATCGTTTGTTTCCGTTGCGACGTTAGCGTTTTTGCCTGTGTTTGGTCACCCGTTCATTGCATTGGTGGCTTTTTTGACGCGCGAGTCGCGTCAACTGCCGCTCATCCTGTCACTGCGGGGATTTGCGGGCAATTTTGTGCATTCGGTTCAGTCGGGTATTCCCCGGTGCAAGTCGTACTGTGTCTGCACTGTGTGCATCTCACCATACGCAAGTTAGAGTCCGATTGCTGACGGTGCACGATCAGCTGCTATCACTGTCTCGGGAACTTTGGTCGCCTTTGCGATCGTTGTTTATGTGCGCAAGAGAAATTGCTGAGCTAGTCAGTCTGATTGGGGCATGAAACTGCGAACGGTCGTCGACGAATACGGTATGGACCGAGGATGGCCGACGAGTGACCAATGGCGTGCCAATGGAGCAACTGGTCAACATCGATGCGGCGGTTATCTTGGGGTGCGGTCGGAGAGGCTAAATGTGATAATGATTACCTGCGGACGAGCGTCGAGTGGACTGCATAACGAGCGGTTGGTCGGGCGGAAGGCGTGTCGCGCGAACAATCGCCGGTGATTTGTGGCGCCCTGAGCGCCGTGGATGGTGCGCGCGCATATTCCGCGCCCTGCGGCCGACCACGTTCGCCCGGGCCGTTGCGTGCTCGTAAGGGCGACTTTTTCGTCGCCGCCGCCCATATCCACGAGTCGAACGTCATAATTTCGGTTTGACGAGGCGCTCTGGCGGTCGTCCCGCAGACCGCCCAGGAGAAAGCGCAGTACGTTCCACTCGCATTGTAACGGTCCGGTCGTGCAGCGCTTCGCCGCCGACGACTTGTTCAACGACGCAGCTCGTCGCGTCCTTGTTCCAGGGGCGGAGGAAGGGGCGCCTGATTGACTAAGGCGCATTAGACTGGTGTTTTGCGTCGTTGTCCTCGGGGCGACGAACACCGTCCCCGGTGGACGAGCGATAGCAATCGGGGGCGAGCGGACGGGGGGTGCGACGTCGCGATCCGGACACAAGTGTTTCGTGCGACTGCGCATTCGACCGATTTGTACACTGTCATTCCTACCGTATGCGGGACGGTGCGCGCCTTTGACCGGTGCGGCGTGATTGAACGCAGCGCGGAACGGACGTGGCCGCAGACCCGGACGGCGCGTCCACGGTCGAGCCGTTCCCCCAAGCGGCCCGGTGGATTTTTTGAAAATCGGCCCGCCGCGCAGGCGTTTTCCGTCGGCCGCAGAGACCTGCGCCTTCATCAATCGTCGTGGGTGACGCGGCGGACGCGACGCCTCACTTAGTAGCGGCGGGAGAAACGCGCTTGTCTGAACGTCGACGACGACGAACAGCAGCAGCGACGACGCGGCGAACGACGGTTGAGGAGGACCGCTTGTGCGGGAAAAACAGCTGGCCTGGGCGTTAAAAACGGACGGTGAAGACAGGGTGGGGTGGGGGGGGGGACGCAGCGGGGTTTGAAGCAAACGTGGACGAGGGTCGGGTCGGCAGACGCGCAGACAGTGAGTGAGTTGGTGCAACGGAGCTCTGGCGCTCTGCGCTGTGCAGACGTTTTTTCGGAACGATAACTGGCCGGCGGCACAGAGAGGAAACCGGCTGGTCTGTCGGGACGCCGACACTAGTCCAACCGCAGGTAGTTTTGTCACCGACTGGGACGCTGCGACTGGCTACGCCGCTCGGTTGCGGCCGGAAAAACGACTGCGTTTTTCGCCCTTGTCGCACACACCACAACCGACCGTCTAGTAGTACTGCCCGACTGGTCGTCGTTGCCGTCGTTGACGATAGTCTGCGTCGATTCAGGGGGGTGGCCTTGAATTTGTTTTTGAGCGACGCTCCAACGCGCGGCTGGCAGACGTCTGCGCCGAAAAACCGGCGCAAAAAGCGGACGCTATGCGCAGACTCGGCCTGCTCCGATGCGCGCTCGGCCGGTCGGCTTTTTGCCGCTGTTCGTTCAGCGATTAGTTCCTTTTTCTTGCATCGCGAGTAGTTTTTCCGATTGTCGTGTATTCCGTGTGTAGGTATACGCACATGTGCTGTCAATTTGACATCATCATGTGTACTCTGTCGATTGTAACCGTCCCCCACTTGGTCAGCGATTGGTTCTTCGCGCCAGCGTTTCATTATTCATTGACTCATTAGCACCACGAGCTTTGCATTTAAAGCGCCGTGGTCTGCGCCGAGTAGGAAGCGAATGTAGAGTGTCGACGCACTACAGTACGGCAAGGGGTGGAGCCGTGACGAGACGGCGAAAGTGGCCATTACGCGATGGTCATTCGCCGTTGTCAGGCCCGACCGCCGTTGTGCTGCTACTGATTCGGGGGTCGGTTTTTCGCCGTGCTGCCCGAACCGGCCTAGATTTCCGTCTCGTTTTTCCGATCGGCGTTGTTATTGCGGGAAACGGCGGAACACAAGGAGTCCGCCGGTAGCAACCGGACCGGCAATCACGAGCAGCCACCAAGGAAACTTGGTCGCCGTCGCCGTCGTGTGCATCGGGCACCGTGCTCCACGGGACGGGCGAACACGGCCGAATCGGCGACGACGAAAGGGCGTACCGCCGCCCAATGTCCATTACCTGTCGGGGCGCTTTTTGCGGGCGGCCGCATGAGAGATATTCGGGCCGTACGCGTGGCTTTTTCTCGCCGAGACGCCTACACTGGCCCGTACTGTAAGCCGGCGGCCGGCCAGCTGCGGCGATCGGACCAAAAACCTCGTAGCGCCTCGCGATAAGTCGCTACGGCGAGCCGAGGCGCCCCACCGCACCCGTCCGGCTCCGTCCGTCGGCCGCTGCTCCGATGTTGTGTGCCGCGGACGACGCTGATGCGATCTACGACGGCCGATGAAAATACTGCTACAAAAATCGCAGTCGGCGGCGATGCGATCGCTGCGTTTTGTACGCTAACTGGCGATCGACCCTTGCATCATTATTCCGGTGTTGACATAGGCGCGGTCGTTTTCTTTGCGGCACACCCAGGTCGTCCATGCATCTGCTCGGACATGGCTAATTCTAATGAACGACTGCGATCACGTCGGCGCGCCACCGGTCGACGCATCCGTTCAGTCACTGCGATGGTGGCGATACGGACGCGCGACGACGACAGAGGCAGATGTTTTTCTCCCGAGTAGTTTTTGTCAAGGTTAGCGCGTCGGGAATAGCGGCGAGTGACCCCGAGCAAGCCCGGCGGTCGCGTTTTTCACCTTTTTTCGCGACCTTCTTTCGTCGAGTTCTTGCCCCCATCGTTGTTCGGGGGACCCGACCCTTGACGCGTGTCTTTTGCACCGCAATAACCGACGTTAAGTTAATTAGCGCGACCGTTGCAGAGTGAATCACAGTGGTCGATGAGCCTAAGCCAAGCGAGGATGGACGCCGGGTGATAGTCGCTGGCCGTCCTGATCAAATCGCCGGCCGGTAAGTGACCGTTGATGTTGCCAGCCGGACAGCCGGCGAACAGTGGTGCGCTTGCAATGGCAGACTGCGTCTGAATGAATTATGTTCCTCTTCGTCTTCAACCGCTGATTAATGTGCGTTAGTCGCCGCTCTCCGCATAGACACGAAAGAGACGCGAACCACGCGCGATATTTTCGTCACAAGGGCACGTGTGTGGCTTTTGTTTGCGCCGTCGCATTAGAACTACTTTATATCTGGCCAAGTACAGGGTGAGAGCAATTGGCTACAATCGGAAGTCGTCCCTACACCGTCCACGACCAGCTTTGCTCACGACTCGTTATTGTTTCCGCTGCTTTATGCGCGTTTCGCTCACTTCCGCTGAGATGTCTTTATTCGTTGCGGTTCGTATATAGTCACTTAGTTTTTGGTCAACAAGCTTGGTGGATTTTTTGCTGTCTGATCGAGACGGCCCATGATGTAGAATGGAGCTGGTTGGTAGACGGTGGGATGTTGACCAGCGTCTTCTCTGTGCCCATCGTCAGACGTCGCTGCAGGTATAATGTAATCGCAGTGCTCGCTCTGCCTACGTCGTCGCTGATTAGACAGCGTTTTTTTATATTGCGTCGAGCCGCCCCTGACGACCGTCGTCCCGCTTTTGTCCTGCCGGGGCTTCCGACAGGCTAAAGAACACCTGACGTGTTGCGCACTGCGTTACGTTTTTGTCTTGGTCGTTCCGTTCTGCGGCGGTGCAAGCTGACCATTGCCGGCTTGCGCCTCACCGCCTTGTCGGCGAGTGTCGGTGAGTGTCGGTGATCAAGGCGGAGATGGCCGTGATGTTCCATTGGCATCGGCGCTTGTTGTTCGGCCGCCACTCGCAGGTGAGCTGTTTCCAGGCGGCGGCTATGTGCATGAGCAAGAGTCATGGTCTGGTCGCGCCGCGTTGCGATAAGTACGGTATTGTGCTGGAGCGCCGCCCCGGCCGCCGGCCGTGAATCACCCGTCTCGCCACCCCCAGCGACGCGGTTTTTGCGGCGGCGCGCGGCGCTGAGACTGGCGGTCGACGTCGCGCGCGCTACCGTAGTCGGACGTCGTCCGTCCATCGGCCGCCTGCTTGCTCTGCGACTTTACGAGCGGATGGTTGAAGGGCGGGAGGGATGAGATGGGCGCTGCAATCGTTTCGTCTGCAGCTGCAGCAGCTGGAATGCGGTCGGCCGCGCCTACCGTCGCCTGCTCTGGGCGGCGAGTAGTTGGCGGGCGACGAATGCGATTGGCTTCTTACGCGACCGCAATTACGGGACCGGCGCACAACCGCCGTGAATCGACTGAGCAACAACGGCAGAGAACGACAGGACGGAAAGACAAGAAGACGACTGATGACTTGAATCGCGGTCGCACCCAATTACGGGCGGCATTGCGCCTGTGAAGTCTACGTGGAGAAGACGGATCGGTGGACGGTCAGACCGCGGGAGAAACCGGCGAGCTTGTTTCCAGACGCGTCCGGCCTCCCCCGCTCTAGCGCGCTACTTCTTCTTCGGGTGGTTCCAGGCTCGTCCACCGATCCACACTGACTCACTGCGCAGCTTGCCGCGCGGATTTGATACCAGGCGTGTCTCGCGTCTGTTGGCAACATTTGACAGACGACTCGTGCCGACGACGACGACGACGATTGACTGCCTTTGGCGGTCGCCGCCCAACAGATCGTAAGATCACCGATCTTGCCTTCTTCCGCTGCACCGCTCTCTGTTCATTTGTGCGTGCGCTGTACAAACTGGGGCAAAAACGGCGAATCGTGGTCGCTAATGATGTTGCAATTTGAAATGTACTCCTCAATTGCGATTCCCTTTGTGGGTGCTCGATTGTGCGGACACCCGACTGCGCTGTGACTGATGATCATGTTACATGTTGCGATATTACCTTTTTTCCCCTGGTGTCGGTGCCTTTGAGGACGGCTTGGACCGGGCGACAATGACTAATGGTGTGACCTTCAGATCTATGGGCTGCCGCCGTCTCCGGCTGCGGCCCCAGCAACTCCGCTCGGCGACTCTTCTTTGAGACGACCGCCGTCGCGCTCGTCGGCCGAGGCCATGAATCTGACCATGACGTCGACGCCGGTGCCTTCGCTCGGCCGCAACCCGCTCCACGGTCAGTCGGATTTTTTTCTGCACGGTTTGTTTCAGGGACGTTGGCTCACGCGATGATCTTCAGTCTACAGGTGTAAATATACCGTACTTCTCGCATGCGCGTCCTTAGCCGTCGTTCTTTGTGCGGGCGGCTAAGAAAAGGGACGAACGGCGTTTTTGTCTCGGATGCCGAGCCGTCGATGCGGTGTTGCGAATTTCTATGCGCGATACCTCTGATTAGCGTTGTTCTGTTTTTCGCCTCTGTTTTTCTCACTTCCGTACCGAGCGCCGCCTGTCACCTCCGATGACTATAGGGCGCTCATTTAAGTCTCTTTTGTATCGCGGCAGTCAGTTTTCATTTTTTCATATTTTCTCGTGCTCCTTCTCAATTTCATCTCTTCATTAGGGAAAAGTAACTCACAGATACGTCTGCGTTTTTTGTTGCTATTCAAGCCACGCTTAATCGACGAAAGAATAGACGCATATTTCGCTTGTTTTTTCGTCATCGGCTTACGTGCTATATAGGTAAGGGACCGAACCCAGATTAGATGGCACGTTTGTTCATTCATTGCTTCTCCTTTCTCCTGATTAAGCGTTGATCTGTCACAGCAGGAAGCAATTGAGGAAGTTAGCAAAAATGTCGATACCGTTCTGGTATGCAGAGAAATAACAGGAGCATTTTGAGCTACAATATGTGATCCTTGATCCGTTCTGTACCCAGTTTTGAACTTTAGTGTCATAACCGCGTGATGACGACGACACGACGCGCTTTGTTTTTGTCCGGTGACAAGAATAGATGCAAAGAATGAAAAGATTTCCTAAGTCTGGTGTGACCCGTATACAGTTCTGTGAGTTCCGATGCGAAAGTAGAGTGTCGCTTGCTGAATGCTACAGACTGAGGAGAGGAAGTAGTGTGACAAGCGAAGCGGATGCGCGGTCGCCGTCCTTTACTCTACGCAGGGAATGCCCGCAGAACTCGGCGACGACCTTCTAATGTGTCGCGTCGGTTTCCAAACGATCATCTGAAATCCGAATCGCAGTCGTTTCGCCGTCGTTATGCGCTTTCTCCGCCGCTCGCTGACCGATCGGTGTTTAACGACGCTTTGTCCGTGCGCAAGTTGGTAGTGAGATGTGCTTGATGGCAATGAGGCACTTCGGATGAGTGATCTCATTCGCAAATCGACACTTTGTCGATGATGATCGGCGCGCTCCGCTATTCGCCCTCGCCTTCACCTTGTTGCTTGCACATGTGCGCCACTTTGCTCCTTGCGGTCTCCTGTCTGTCTCTTTGTCTGTTGGTTCTGTCGTTTCGTTGGTCGTCTACCGTACTACTAATCTCACCGCATACGCGAGATGATGAGTTGGAGGAATTTCAGTAGTCTTCGGACAGCTTTGCTCAACCCGTGTGGTGCGTACATTTTTCGTTTGATGTGCGTCGTGAAATGTGACACGAGTTCAGTCGATGACGGATGACGACGGCTCGAACGCAGCCGTTCCTCTCTGCCGACGCGCGATGTGTCGTCGGTTTTTGTGTCGGTTGATGAACGATGGTGCGCGTCCCGTGATCAACGACAGCATCGTTCACTTTGAGGCATTCACACCAACCGGTCCTCATCGCTTTTACCGTACGTCTTCCGTCGTTGCTGCCATCACGCAGGCTGGGGCCATTCGGGGGACTTGCACGACACGTCGTCTTCCTAACTTCTGTTTGGCTCAACCGGTAGCGTACTAGATTACGCGCCCGCTTGACGCGGGTTCGAATCTAGGCCTGTGAAGATAGCCGCAAAAAGGTGAGCCAAACAATGTTCACAAGCCTGGATTAGAACCCGCGTCGAACCGGTGCGTAATCTAGTACGCTACCGGTTGAGCCAAAATGTTCACTCTCTCACGCTTCCTCTCTCTCGAAAGCGGTGGTGGCTCAACCGGTAGCGTACTAGACTACGCGCCGGCTCGACGCGGGTTCGAATCTAGGCCTGTGAAGATAGCCGCAAACAATGTTCACAGGCCTGGATTAGAACCCGCGTCGAGCCGGCGCGTAATCTAGTACGCTACCGGTTGAGTGACCACCGAGGAAGCGTGAGACATGGTTATGTATCGTGTGCTCATTGGAACGCGGTGAACGGTGTTCGGACGTTCGTTGCCGGGTGGGCGCTGGCCGCAAGCCAGCGACCGCCGTCGTACCTCACTTCTCCCCTCGCAATGGCGCCACCCACGGCGCGCGCCGAGTAGACATTCGCCCCCGTCGTGTCTAGACTAACTCATCTCCTGGCGTGTAGGAATGCTGTAGTTTGCTTTCCGCAGCGCTCTTCGGCATGCAGCCGCTGCCTACCGACAATGACTGGTGAGCACATTCTTTTATCCATCTCCCCAGTCTCTCCGCTTTCTGACGGTCACAATCTTCTGATCGGCTACTTCCTTCTCACATCGCACACGTTCTTCGGGGTATTGCGCAATTTGGATCAGCGCAACTTCGAATAGCGCCTTGTTGATGTTGCGAGAGTGAGGGACGAGCCCCGTCTGTCATTTTTTTTTGTCGGTGTCGCCCAAGTGACTCTGCTCTCTTTGTTTGCGCATCGAGCTGTTGCGTTGACGCACACCGCACCTTGTCTCATCGGTTATTAGATGGGCTTGGTCGAATAGAAGTAATTAGAGCACATTGGTCGCAATTAAAAAGCCAACGCAGAGCTGGAGGTGTTCATTTTTGCATCTGCGAATAGCCTTCGGGCTTTGTGCTGTGATGTTTTTGAAAAAGAGGATATTTTTTGCGATCGAAGACTGCCGTTCCGCTCCCTGTTTCCTGCTCGTAGCACTGATCAGTGTGAGTTGGTCTGGACGATTGATCGTTGCATTGCGCAGTCGTTGTTTCATGAGCAGAGATGTCATTGAATGAGCGATGCGCGCTCCCAAGTTTGCGGTCGGCGTCGACGGGCGGCGTGCAGAAGAAGTGTGCGAAAAACGACTGTTGTGCGATGGTGGGCCGTGGCATCGGGCGGAGTTTTTGAACGGCGAGAGGGGGCCGATCTGTCAAGGTGAGCGGGCCGGGCGGTTTTTTCGGCCGTCTTGTCAACCGGACTCGGGGCGGAACGACGCCGCCCAGCCACTCGAACGGCCGACGCGACTGTCTTGGCGCGACGCGACCAACGCGCGGAGAGGGCGACGTTGTCATTGAGCCAGCACAGTGCACGGCACTCTTTCCCGGTCGGCCATCGACGTGTTATTTGTCCGAAAAAGCCGCGCAAGTAGCTAAGGCTTAGACCTCGACCAGCACTCCGCCGGTCTCGCTCGGGTGGTGACGTCACCGTCGTCGTCGGGGTCGTCTGGTCGTCATCTGTTTTCTCGCCGACGTTTCCTCACATATGCATTTAGGTGGCGAGAAAATTACGCCTGAGTTTGCGTCGTCGCGTCTGCGTCTACCCGTTCGCTCTCGTGTGACATCATCAGCAGATAAGAAGCGAGAGAGGACGCCTCCTCTGTCTGACAGCGCGCGTTTCGCACTCGCAGCGGAAAAAAGAACACGCTCTCGATGGGTGGTCCCGTCTTGCCCGCTAGTTCCAGTTCGCCGACGTACTCAGCGTATCTTTGGGCGTCCCCTTGCGCATGTCTCCTCCTGTCTTGCTGTCCACGAGACCCAGCGAGCCGATGATGGACGGGCTGCGCGGCAATGCCTTGTTGACATACGACTTATAGCGCAAGAGTGATCCGTTTTTGAACGGCGTTTTTGCCCGCTTCAGCTGACGTGTACAACCCGACGCAGAACGGACAGCAGGGACCGACGAGTCCCGATTCGCAGCAGGGCGCCATCAATCTGGTCGGTCTGGCCGGCGTCCAGCAGCACATCAACAACAACATCTACGCCCAGCAGATGCCCAGCAATGACGGTAAGCGCTTTGTCTCTGCCATATGGTATAGTCGAACCCGGATAAGTGCACAAAATGCGTATCAATTGTTAGAGCGCACGCCACTGCACAAAGAGGCTACGCAGTTCTGCGTAGTGAGTTTTCATGTTGGCGTGTGCTCAAACAATTGATACG
>JAQGCX010000600.1:0-15374 GCA_034700205.1 Plectus parietinus | reverse complement strand
AAATGTTGGCGGGAATTCAAAAGTTGTATGAATTCTTGTCATTTTTCAATGTGTTGTAGCCTATATCATTCTCTATTGAAAAAGTCGAGGTCCAGCTGAGACGGTTAAGATTTGGCCGAGAACGAGCTCTCAGTGCGAGACCCCTGAGGGAATCCTGGTGTACAACACATGTTATAAAACACGTGTTCGGGGACCTTAACGGATCTTGATCAGTTTTTTGGCCCACGACATATGTCAAATACGTTTTGGCGTACCTTGCTCACCCATGGCAGTTGTCCATGTTCTCGGCGGTCCTTATTCAAAGCGATTTCTTCCAGGCCGAGCAAGCGTTGATGGCAGGCAAAGTAACTGGCCGGCAGCTGTTCCTCAGAGACGCCACGCTCAATCTATCCGACATCGCCCTCATCCAGGAAGCAGACAGCGTCCAGATCGACGAGTCATTGTTTCAGGTTAGCATTGTCTTTAATTTTGTAACCATAAATCAAACATCAAATGGCCAGCTTTATTCTTTGATCGCATTTTACGATTGGCAGGAAACTGTTTTTTTCTGCGGTGCCAATTTTCTGTCTAAAAACTAGTCCATGTGGCATATCAAATTTCGCCGCTGCTTTTGATGGGAAAGACCAGCTGTGCTTTGCGTATTTTCGCGCACTGTCTATCACAATGGAATTTAACTTAAACACGAATTGCAGGATATCGACGATTTGGATATTGAAGACAGCGACGAAGATTGAACATCAGTTGTTGAAAATTTTCTACTGCGCATTTTTTTTGTTGCGCTCTTGTGTTCACGGTGATCTTGAATGAAGTAAAACTAACTTTATCATCATCTTTGTGATTAATGGTGCTTCCGGGTTTGTATAACCCCTCGCATATTGCGATTACCTGAGATGTTGTGTGAAGTTATGATGAAGTTATGTTATTCCTTTTGCTGCAGCAGTTTGCGACCAAAGGACTCGAGTAAACGAAGAATGTCGTGGAAATCGGACGGTAAATCGCCATCGTCCAGTCACGAATCGAGTTCCAATGGATCGCCTGCACACAACCGTCTTCAGCAGCAGGTAATTTATTTCATATTACTATTCCGTTTTTGGATTTTGCCACTCTTGAACCATTGTACGCAAGGAGGAGCGTGCTATTGAGCAGTGATGTTCAGGGCCGGCCCGGCCCGGAAGGAAAGTACCGGGCCTGAAAAAATTGACCGGGCCGGGCCGGGCCGATTTTCAGAGAAATTATTGAACGTAACACTTCAAAATTATCGACATGTAGAACAGCTTATTTGACTGGGTAGAGTATGCAAAATGTCAATTTTAAGCGATTTTTGACTTGAAAATCAGTCAAATTGACGGTCTATATCTATTTTTCGTCAGCTTTTTCTTCTCTTTCGGCAGGCCGGGCCGGATCCGGGCCGGCCTAGAGGAAAAGTACCGGGCCCGGGCCGGGCCCGGGCCTGAAAAAATTGACCGGGCCGGGCCGGGCCGGGCTTTTTTTTGACAAAATTTCCGGGCCCGGGCCGGCCGGGCTTTTTTTTCGGCGAAAATCCCGGCCCGGCCCGTGAACATCACTGCTTTTTACCTTTTCACCTTTTACTAATTCACCTTTTTTGGTTCACCAAAAAAGCCTGGCCTGTCCTGGCAAATTTTTTTAGGCCGACCAGGGCCTGGTCCAGGCCAGGACGGTACTGAACATGACTGCTATTTTCAGCGACAACGGCTGCACATAAGAAGTCGACTGAGTGCTGGGTGGCGAGCACGCGTCGGGCGTCCGAATCGGGCCAGTTCGACGATGATGAACATGTCCGTCATGGGGACCGCACTATTCGGCAGACACACGCATGCGCCAAGCAGCGCAACACCTATAATAGTTTCGGTTATGGCGATTAATCTTCACGCTTACTGTATCACTGCTATTCGTTTCACCCATTGTGCACTCCATTTTATGTAAACCTTAATGTATTTGTGTGTTGAACGCTAGTGACGTTTTCTGATTCTGCCATATCAATTCTGCTCTTGTCTGCCGTCATGTACTAATTATCTGCTACATTTCTCAGTTCTCGTCCCCGTTTGATAAAGCTGCCAACCGTTCAATTGTTTCCGGCAATTTCGGAGCACTGTTTCCGTCGATATTTTGGATGGCTGCTTGGCAGTTACTTCTAACGCGATCGTATTCAGTCGTGTCTCATACCGAAGCGAACAATTTTGTTGTTATACCGTATATGCTCTTGAACGTGAAACGTCTTGTTCTGATGGATGATTTTGCTTTTTGCATTTATTCTTTGATCGATCGTTCGTTGATTTTCAGAGTTGTGTCCTCATAATCGAATGACGCGGGACGAAGAAGGTGAACAGCTGAGTGGCGTAGTAGCTAAAAAGGAATCAGAATCTCTTTCTGTTGCCGTGCACGCTTTATTGTCTGCGTAAGTGGGTTCTTTTTTCTGTTATTGACATTTTTGATCAATATAAGTTTCAGGGTGGATAAGGGTCGTCTGCAAGAAGTGGGACAGCGCCTCACTGACCTACACAGCCGTCTGGACGCGTTGCGGAAAGCAGTGCGCGTGATCCCTGGCATCGACCTGAGTGAGCGCGAACAGTGTGAACGGATTGTCTCCTTGCGAAAGCGCATTGACGACAAGAACGAACTGATCAATAAGTACCGCAGTCAGGGCGTCACCATCTTCGAAGACCAGGCGCCGTGAAAATGGCCGACAACAAGTGCGCAGAAGTGCAGGGACACAGCGATAACAGTGGCGCGACGGAAGCGTTGGTGACCGACTGCGGCAAGAACCGTCTGTCTGTCGTTTGCACTCGCTGCGACTCGGTGGTGTTGCGCGAGACGGTGGCCGATTTGTGCGACTCCCGCGACTTCGCTCTGCCTCAGATGACGCTCAAGGCCGAATCGACGGGAGTCGTAGCCAACGACCGCCTGCAGCGCTGGTGGACCGTCGGCGACATGTTCGCCTTCGAGAACGTCGGCTTCAGTCACGCGGTCGACGGCGTCAAGTATCTCACGTGTGCCGACTGCGAAATCGGACCGATTGGCTTCGTCGATCCCGAATCCAAGCTCAACTACGTCGCTCTGGATCGCATTCGACACAAGTAGCTCCCGTGTTCGCATCGTGGTCGTTCTCTTGCTCTGGTGTTGTCGTGATTTCTCTTGCATTCTCATTAATGTTGCTATGTGCGTCGCCAGTGATTGCTGTGTTGACAATGAGTGCTGCGTTCACGGGATCCTGTACATGCTTACTTAAAGACATTGCGTCATCTTTCGTTTTCCGCAGCAAATTTGCGCAGAAGATTAGAGGGTTTTGTGCACATCTGGTCTTTAAACGGCTCATCTCCCGCCGAGCTCTATTCAGTGACTAGCAATCACTTGAGTCAAGCAAACATACGCTAACGGTTGACACTTAATAGCGCTTAGCCGATTTGAGTTGGTTTGCTTTCGCCTGCGCGCTGCTCAGCTTCAAGACGCCGCAAAACTGGTCTGTCCGGAGGAAAAACCAAAACATTTCCACCAACTCGTTGGTGTTCAGTTACTCTTTAAGTGTCTTGCACCAGGAGCAGTAGCTCTTCTCTCCTGCTAGACGAAACGCGATGCTGTTGTTGTTCGCAACGCTCTTCCTTTGCGCGACATTCGTACCAGGCGATGCGCAAGGTAACAATGCCGGTCAATCTGTCTTGTAAAATGGTAGATTGTAGATGTCTGTACGGCGGCACGCGATGAAGGCGTGATATGTAGTGATCGTAAGAATCCGCCGACGCAGAAATTCTACTTCGAATCGCGTATGGGCGTCTGCCAGCCGTTCATGTACAACGGCTGCTCCGGAAACGGCAATCGTTTCGACACTGCGGAAAAGTGCAAAGGCAGCTGCGCCAATTCCGCTGCAGGGAACAATATGGTCGGAACTGCCAAGGCAAACACCACCAGTACGTCAACTGTTCGTAGATGACAAACGATACTGTAGACTCAGTATATTCTCAAAATTCAAATCCGATTTCCAGTCTATTGCGCTGAAAGATGGGAAATCTATAGCATGGTACAGTCGAACCCGGATTAGTGCACAAAATGCGTATCAATTTTTTGAGCACAAGCCAACATGAAAACTCACTACGCAGAATTGCGTAGTCTCTTTGTGCGGTGGCGTGTGCTCTAACAATCGATACGCATTTTGTGCACTTATCCGGGTTCGACTGTGCTCTGCGGTTGTTATTGTGAAACGATTTGTAGATTCTTGCCCTGGAGGAGCTGCTCCATTCATGGTTGTCAAAGGCGTCCCAGCCGTGTGCCGCACAGTCCGAGACTGCATGGCCACTTACGGATGCAGCAAGGGCGTCTGTTGCCCAAACAAAGGTAGGATGGTCTCACATTGCAATTGACCCATTACTGTCTTCAGCCGATATTTGCAAACTGAAGTACGATGCGGGCAAGTTTCATACCGGCGGAAAAATGACACCCATGTACTACTACAACGCAGACTACAAGGCCTGCATGTTGTTTACTTATTTTGGCTACGAAGGCAACGCCAACAACTTTCTCACGTACAATGACTGCGTCGATTTCTGCTCATAAGCTATTTTAATTTATCAAAGCGGGTCAGACAGAGATAGCGAGCTATTCGATTAGTAAAGGAATATCTTCCAAGCAATTGCACCGTTCAACGGACAGGACAGAGTTCACCGCAATTTGCACATCGCTATGCTGATACACTATGACGCCGTTATAACTGTGTTTGGCTTCGAAATTGACACAGAAACGACAATGAAATAAATAAATACACGTTAGACACCGATTTTCTCTCATCTTCTTTCTCTGATCCATAACAGCGTGGTTTACTGAAAATTTGATTATACCAATAATTGCATAGCGAAGAAAAATAGGTTACGATACCATCATTGCTTCAGTATTGTAAATGCCATGCGCTGTCGAAAAAATCGGAGACGGAAAAGTGATCGGTGGACGAGGACCACCGCGGAAAAGACATTGACCGAAACCGTTGGGAAAGAATCCACCAAAGGCAGATCCAGGCGTCCATGCTGAAAAATTTGTCTGATCAAAAATGAAAAACGACAATGCACCCACTGATAACACTGCGAGTGTCGAGTGTGGATGGCACCGCTTCGCTGTGAGCAACGTCATCGTCTATGCTGGGGATGTTCCGCAACTTTTTGCGATGTTTCGCTCGGCGATTTTTGAACCATACCTGAAATCAAGTCCTTGTTGACTTAGTTCTCAATGCTTTCAAACGGATGCACCCGAGGTCATGATAGATAGTTATTAGGAAAATTGAGTACGTTTGCACCTGCGTCCATTTCAAGGACTTGAAACTTTTGGAATGAATTTTGACATAGTCGTGTTCATCAATTGCGGTTCAATTTCAAACGAATATTTAGTGATGCAGGCTACGCAGCCAAAGAGCGTTGGAGAAATTTGTGTAATAATCGGGCTAAGCATCGCGTATGCATACCGTACACAGTGCCGCAAGCCATTACAAACGTTTCAGGTCCTTGAAATGGACGCAGGTGCAAACGTACTCAATTTCCCTAATAAATGATAGATCATGTTGTTTCGAAATTTTAATCAGCTTGTTTAGATCGTACCATTTCGGCATTAGAGAGTGCTCTTTGACAATAAACAATCATAAACACTGAGATAAATCACGTTTCCGGTTCCGCAGCTGATGGCGGTACACTCGGCAATAATTTTATTCAATTGACTCGCTCTGTATAGGGTAGCGAAAGAGCACTTGACAATCAGCTGGTCAATTGTTTTTTTTCGGGGAGAGTAAACGAGCAATGGATGGGATAGGGAGGAGCACTTGTCAGTGTGGTTCCCAGTGAAACCGTAGCCCATCAACGACCGTTTACAGGGTTGCGCGAGTGACCGCGTCGGTCGGGTTACCGGCGGTCGCGGGGTCGCATTAATCCCATCGAGCCCGCCCTAAGCGTTCGTGTTTTGCCGCCCGGAACCCGCGCTGTTTGTCGGCGCTCGAGCGCACGGTCGACCCGCGCCTAAGCCGCTTAGACTCCTTGTTTGGTCATCTGCCGCCGCGCAGGACGCGTCAAAAGCCATGTCGCTCCCACCATCGCTTTGATCCTATCCGCACCTGCTCACAGCAAACATTCGAAGGGAACAAGACCGCACATGTGTACCGCGCGCAAGCTACAATACTGTACCCCTCGTTTACCTGAATCCGCGCTTCCGGCAGGTTAGTCTGTCGCGCAAGATTTTCACGGGTTGCCACATCCGGATACTGCGACTCGTTGAACGACTTCTCCAACTGAGCCAGCTGCAGCGGCGAAAACGCCGTCCGATTGCGACGAAACTTGCGGCCCTCGGGAGAATCTCCATCCGGCGACCGCTGCTGAATATTCGGGTACGACACTGGCATGGTGTGCACGGCGTGTCCATAGCCCATTGAATCCTCTGTAATTACTATTACTACCAAGCACTGGAAGTACGCAATGCTAAGAACTTACCCAATTTTTGTGGTTGCAGAAATAGTGAGGGTTGTAGAGGAAAGAGGCCTTGACTGGCAGCGGTGGAAGTTGGCAGCATGAGAAACGGGCGACTGGGAGGTTGAGAGAGAGCGTGCTGGGCCAAGTTCATGGCTGTAGAGCGACGAAGGCGAACGCTCACTTGGCAGTCAGAGCGAGAGAAGGAAGCGGGGCACGTGAGGATGCCGACGACAGTGGATTAGAGGTGAACAGGGGAACACCGCGGGATTATCGAGGACGTAGGGCAGACTGTGGTCAGAAGCTGCTGGCAATCGCATGTAAACCGGCCAGATCTAAGCCGATTACGCCGACTCGGCCGATTCTCTCTACCGTATAAGCCGCCTAGTGGGCGCTCGACGATTGGCCGATCGCACGCCGAGACGGCCGCGGTTGGCCGCTAAGCAAATGCGAACTCGGCGTGCTGCTGTGTGCAAATACAACGGTTAATACCTTTTTGACAGGCATAAACCCACAGATTAGTCGGCGACGAGGCAACCTGCGCTACGCAGCCTGTTGAGTCGGCTACAAGACATTTTGTTCGTCCCTGTTTTTATCCGTTATTAGCGATTAGCCCATTGTATTTCATCGCGCATCTTGGCACGAGCCTGCGTCATTCGAGACGCGATCATCTGCAAATGCGGTTGAAATCTAGGAAATCGCTCTCTATCCGGTCTCTTCGCAAACACCAATATAGCTGCTTTAAGAGCTATTGCGCAAATCACAACGTCGAAAGTTCGATAAGTCGTAGCAGCTACGGTAGCTCGAAATGGCAAAGAAAACTCCAAGATTTTGCGAGAAAAAGGGAGAGTTTAGGGAAGTATGACGCATCAACGAAAAGTGCAACGGTCGTACATCAGGCACGATTGTCGAATTGTCTGTATGGACGGCGTCCATTTGACGGACACAATTTAAACGCCGCAGAAACGACCTATCGATGAAGCTCAATATTGCTTTCCAGATGCTGAATCTGTTCGCCCGAAAAAAGTGAAAGCCACTGACAGCGGATGCAAATCCGGATTTAGCTGAAATATTTTGTAAAACTTGTGGAATAAAGCTGATCCGCGAAGATATCACGGCTCCAAACGGAAAAGCACGCGTCATTTGCAGAACGAGCATTGTGAGCGGCGGTCGAGTCAGTCAAAAGCAGACGAACAGAATGACGGCGGCGATGGAACCGGTGATGACGCTGGTGAACAAGTACCGCGGTGAGTTGGAGTCGACGGTCGAGTCGCTGCGCCAGCGGAGCGCCGGCTTGGGCAGCGAGGCGCAGCAGTGGGCGGAGACGGTGCAGTCGCAGCTACACACGACCGTCGAGCAGCAGCTGCGCGTCAAGCAGGCGGCCATACAGAACCTCGACCCGCTGCCCGCCAGCATCGACTACCGCTTCGTGCTCGAGACCTATGCGTGGTCGGCGGTGCTGCTGCTCGGTCTGAGCGTCGCCCAGCTGTTCGGCGCCTACCTCGTCGGCCCGCTGCTGCTCGGCGTGCTGTTCAACACGACGACGCTCGTCGCGCTCACCTACGTGCTCCTGCCCGCCTACTTCCTCATCTACAACCGCAAGCACTCGGAGCTAACCGAGACCGACCGGCGCATGCTGCTGCTCGCGCTCGCGCTCGTGCTCGGCCTGACCAGCGGCTACGTGCTCAGCGGCCGCGTCCTGTCCGTCGTCACCCCGCCCGCCTTCCTCATCCCGCTCATCGTCGGCGTCAGCGCCCAGGTCGGTGTGCTCACTGCGACTCACGGGACACGGGCGTTGCAGGTATTGGGCCCGCGAGTGGCGAACGACCGCCGTCTGTTCCTGGCGGCGACGGTGGGTCTGGGCGTTGCGGCGCACGTGCTGTTCGGCCTGGTTACCGGCCAGCTGGGCGGCACCTACCTGCTGCTGATGGTGATCACGGCGGCCGTGTCGACCGTCAGCCTGCAGCTCTTCATCGCCAACGTCGCCGCGGACCAGGCGGACATGATCGTCTCGCAGCTGGGCGGTCTAGTTCTGGCGCTCTACATGCAGCTGCTGATCAGCGGCGTCTTCGGCTCGTTCAAGTACCTGGACGATATCGTGGCGCCCCCGCCCACGCTTTGATACTCTCATCTATTCACCTCCCCACTCACTGTGCTCTCTCTCTGTAGCTTTCGACTGTTACTAACACATCGTGCACATGTGGTAAAATCTATGCAGTAAGCGACGCTATTGACACAGCAAGACAAACCTGGGCGGTGTAAGATCTCAGGTTAGTGTAGAATAACGGATCACTAAGTGGCTGGCCACAAATTTAGTGCAGGACCACGTACAGTATTCTCTCATATGCGTTCATTTGTCACAATTGAGCTGATTGATATGGTAAGAGTCTCGTAACGATAATAATACTACAGTAAATATGCAGGCAAAGCTCAGAGGGCGAAATAAATGGGCGCGACACGACGATAACGAAATTGCTGTTTCATAATTCTTGCAAACCGCCTCTGAGGCGCGTTTGTCACGTCATCGCATCGATATGTGACAACGTGGCATAGCTGAGGAGCTGTCCGAGAAATTGTAGAAATGCACGAAAATTAATCTTGCAATTTGGCTGATTTGAATCAATTTAGTCGACATGATTCGATTTGATAGTAAGAGTCAGTTAAGATGGTTTCTATGCGTCTTCATTGCATACCTTATGTACGTATTTGCGCGAAGACTGTTTTCGTTGTTGCTGCCTGAAATAACGAAAGAGGCCCGGCTGTCAACTGCTGAATTGGGTAAGTTGCATTAGTATTATCGCCGTTGTCTTGACATTTTTGATGAGTTTGTTTGTTCAGGGCTGATAGTGAGTGCACAAAGCGCTGCGTATGCGTTGAGTAAGTTCGTGGCCGGCGTATTGTCGGACAAGTCGCGCGCCACTCCGCTGTTGGTCGTCGGGTTGTTGGGCTGTGCCGTATCGTTGCTGGGCTTCGCTTCCGTCTCCACGAGCAGCTCTTTCGCGGCGTTCTGGTTCCTCCAAGGAATCTTCCAAGGTGCAGGTTGGCCTGCCGCTGTCAAGCTTATAAGAACCGTGCGTTTGTCACACAATTTACATTTAATCGCACTTGGACGGGACATATGTGTTTAGTGGTTCGGTGTGTCTCAGTTCGGTGCTGCATGGTCGATTCTAGCGACAAGCAATAATGTGGCTGGTGTTGCCGGGCCGCTTTTGGTTCCCTTGTGGTTCGGCGTTGCTGGTTATGGTTGGAGATCGTTCATGCATGCAACGGGTATGTCTTCTTAGGGACGGCAGCTCATTTCAGTATGTGTTAGTTTTCAGCGTTTTTATGCATTCTAAGCGCCGTAATTTGTGCCGTCATGTTATGGAATTGCGAACATGGCGTTAGCGCAGAAAAAATAGAAAGTCGGAAGGATGTCTCGAAAAGTGAGCGTTTTAATAAGTGTTCGATTGCGGTTGTGCGATTATGGAGAAGTGTTGTTCAGATCTGCTGCCATCAGGGCGCGAGTGGCGATTGCTGTTGGAGCATCGCTTTCTATGGCTAGTCTGCGTCTTATACATGGTTGGAATGGCTGCCAAAACGACGTGCGAGACATGGGTTCAGTTATTTCTGATCGACAGCGAGCACATAGTCGAGTCAAGGGCCGTCTTTTTCCTCAGTGCCATTGAGCTTGGAGGATTCGTGGGCAGTTTTGGCGCCGGCCCTGTATCTGACCTAGTGGCAAAGTGGAGAGTAAGTAACAATCCTTATAGCCCGAAAAAAATTGAGAGCAACCAGGCCGAAGGAACTAATAACATTCCCAAAAGTTGAAAACAAAGAGCTCGTCCACGCCGTGACATCATTGTCATTTTTCTCAACTACTGGGAATGGTTATTAGTTTCTTCAGCTAGGTTGCTCTCAAATTTATTCAAGCTATACGAACAAATAACAAATTATACTCTCAATTTCTACGAGAGTTAACCGGAATTTAATGTCGTTCAAACAGAAAAAATGATGCTCATGAACAAAGAAATTTTCGTTGCTAAAACATCATTGAGTATCATTTATTATTATGATAGAGATCAGGAAGAAATCATTTCTGATAATGGTCACAGAACGAAATTGGTCGCAAACGCTTTTAGTGTACGGTGCGTCTTCAAAATCCGGTTAACTATCATAGAAATTACGAGTATATTATGAAGCGCAATATTTTCAGCCCGACCGACCGAAATTGCAGTCGCGTGTGATGGTAGCGTTCGTGTGTATGTTCGGTTTGGCGTCAACGATCAGTCTAGTTTGGACGTGGAGTGTATGTTGATCTTTGGTTATGGTGGCGCATTGAAGTCTTATGGTTGCAGCGCTTCTTCTACATTTGGGGAACGGTGCTGGGTGCGTGTCTGTACGGGTTGATCAACGTGTGCGGCATGCTGGGGACCGAGATGGCTCCCGATTCGCTGAGCGGATCTTGTCATGCTCTCGTCAGCTTGGCTTCCAACTGTTCGTTGAACACCTTTTTTTCGTGTCGACACGTTCATTTTAGTCGGTGCTATTCTGGCTGGACTGCCGTTTGGTCAAGTCGTCATCTATTTCGGCTACTCGGGTCTTTTCACACTGCTACAGCTGATGACCATAGCTAGTCTAGTTCTCATGATAGCTACGCGTGGAATAGCCCTTGATATTCGTGCCAAAGACGAGTGATAGCTCTTAAAATGCTTTAGAGTCAGAGTGATGAACCACTTTCCTAATCTTCATTGTGATATTTTCCGTTTGGTTTAGAATAAAGTATTTTTCGAGTGCTGTTCGACTTGATTGTGCGTTCAGTCATTTTTCTGCAGCTCTATGAGCTGTACTTTATTGTCAGAATTTTTCGAACGGTTTACCAGAAATCAATCAAACACCGCTCAGTTGAATGTTGCGCGCTATCAAAATCCAGAATTTATTGTATTTAGTATCATTACTTCGTATGATTTAAATCCATTTCTAGTAAACATCTCACAACGACATTTAGTCACTATTGCGCATCTAAAATTCTGGGGTTATGGTGCTTTATACAGTACTCTCTTTACCGTCAAAGACATAATGAGTATACCGAAGTGTGCGGATGTGCTGTATCGAACAAGGCGTTTCAGGAATACGGTTGTGGTTCGAAGATGGCGAACCCGGGTCTTGTGGCACTGGCGGGTGTGGCTGTGATTGGGGTTCTGATGCAGTTCGCTTTGCACCACATCGAGGAAGGTCATGTCGGTGTCTACTACAGAGTAGGGCTGAGTGCCGTGTATGTGATAAAAACGAGGTTGATTTAGGGCGGTGCGTTGTTGACGCAAGTGAGTCAACCGGGCTACCATCTGATGGTACCGTTTGTGACGACGTTTAAGTCGGTGCAGGTGACGTTGCAAACAGACGAGGCGAAGAACGTCCCTTGCGGCACGAGGTGAGTTATTTCTCGACTGTCCGTTGCGTACTGGTCGTGGTTTGTTCAGCGGTGGTGTGATGATCTACTTCGACCGAATCGAAGTGGTCAACATACTCTCTGCCGGCAGCGGTTTGCCAAACTGTCTTTGACAATTGTGGACTGTTTTTACTTGTTCAGTGTACGATATCGTCAAGAACTACACCGTCGACTACGACAAACCACTCATCTTTAACAAAGTTCATCACGAAGTCAACCAGTTCTGCAGTATTCACGCTCTTCAGGAAGTCTACATCGATTTGTTCGGTAGCTTATCTCAACTACAGGGTTCCGCAACGAAAAGGGGACAGTTTCGCCAAACTTCATCGGATTAAACTGTAATTTGGTCATATGTACATCTAGTATTGACTTCAAAACTACTTAATATTCATTTTGATCTGATGAGTTTTTACAAATTTATGCCACTTTTAGTAAAAACGCGCAAAAGCTCATATGCGCCAATAAATTAGCATCTTTTCGCGCGCGGCCATGCAAACCGTGAAAGATGCGAATTGTGCATTGAACGAGAAGGCAGTCATGTGGAAGTCGAAATTTATCACGAATAACAAGTTTTGATTCATATGTGTCATTGTTTTCGATAAAAATATTATCGAAGGAGATAAAAATTTGAGTATGTGCATTTTTGCACATTTTTACTAAAAGTGGCATAAAATCTGTAAAACGTATCCGATCAAAGTGAAAATTAAACAGTTTTTAAGTTAATACTAGATGTATACATGTACCAAATTTCAACTTGATCCTATGAAATTTGACGAAACTACAGCGATGGAAACGTGTCTCCTTTTCGTTGCGCCACCTTGAATATTGAAATTCAGATTGCAAATATGCATTTTAAGACAGTTTCTCAAATTCTAATCCCGTAATCTGGATAGTTTTGCAACAAGGTTTACCACTTTGCCTTGTAAAAGGTGTCGCATAGACATGTAATTTTTGCTATTTGTTCATCATGATGTCGAAGGTGATGCAAACAATTTTTGTTGAATGCTTGCTTCCATCATTGATTATTGCTCCTTAGACGAAAAACGATTGCAGCTGTGGGACAGATGAATATGCATTCTTTTCGATTGTAGTTCATTCAGCCATCTCGGTTTCAGATCAGATCGATGAGAACTTGAAGCTAGCGCTGCAACAAGACTTGACGGTGATGGCACCGGGTCTGTTCGTGCAGGCGGTTCGCGTGACCAAACCGAAGATTCCAGAATCTATCCGACAAAACTACGAACAAATGTCAGGAGATGGTTTCATCTTTGGAGCTCTTTTTCATCATTTCTTTCTTCAGGGAAGCGGAGAAAACGAAATTGCTCGTTGCAATTCAGCATCAGCGCGTTGTAGAGAAGGAGGCGGAGACTGAACGCAAAAAGGCCGTCATCGGTATTTCCTTTGGTTTTGTAATACGTGTTCAATTTGTATAGACAGAATTTTTCGAACGATGAACTAGAAATCGATCGAACACCCCTCAATTGAATGTCGCGCGCTGTCAAAATCCCGAATTTATTGTATTGAGTATTGAGTTCATATGATTTAAATCCATTTCTAGTAAACGTCCCACAACGACATTTAGTCACTATTGCAGATCTAAAATTCTGGGTTATGGTGCTTTATAAAATACTCTCTTTACGGTCAAAGAAATTATGAGTATATTTGCAGAGGCGGAGAAAATGTCTCAGGTTGCCAAGATCCACTATGATCAGCAGATCATGGAGAAGGAGTCGCAGAAGACGATCTCCGAACTGGAGGGTGAAAGGAAAAACCCAGTGATGTACACGGGCCGGCCCACAAAAGTTTCTGAAAGCGGCCCGCGGGCTGGCCCACAAAAGTTTCTAAAAGCGGCCCGCGGGCCGGTCCGGCCCACATGGAAACTCAAAAATCGGCCCGCGGGCCAGTCCACAAAAGTTTCTAGAAGCGGCCCGCGGGCCGGTCCACAAAAGTTTCTAGAAGCGGCCCGCGGGCCGGTCCGGCCCACATGGAAACTCAAAAATCGGCCCGCGGCCCGCACTTTCACTGTGGGCCGGCCTGTGTACATGACTGGAAAAAACCTCGTTGCCGTGTGTCATTGGAATGATTGCAGACTTGAGCCATTTGGCCCGCGAGAAGGCGCGCGCCGATGCCGACTTCTATTCGAAGCAGCGTCAAGCCGAGGGACACAACCTACTGTTGACCAAGGAGTTCCTAGAGCTCAAGCGTATCGAAGCGATCGCCAGCAACAACAAGATTTTCTATGGACCGAGTATTCCGTCCGTATTCCTCGCCGATCCGTATCAAGCGGTCACCGTCAAGCACCCCGAAGCAACCAAGACCAAGGGCTGAGCAATGAGCGACACTACTTTCCTGTTCTCCTCTACTCTTGGTTGATTTCGCATTCCATTTTCGCTCATCGAAAGTGCACCTTACTGTTGTTGCTTGTTTCGTTAGCCGATACGATTACGTCTTGTGTTGCATTAGTACGTGTGGTCGTGTAGTTTTTTTTGTAATGTTTGGCGTTGATAAGTTAACATTGACGATGGAAGAAAGTGGTTCTAGTTTTTCGAGTTGCCCCGACCGCGCGGCGGGCGGGCGATCGAAAGTTGGACAAGGAGAGGCGGGGTTTAATGCATCAATTGGAACCGTTCGTTGTTGATTCGGCCAGCGGGTCGCCATCAACATACGACACGTTTCTCGAACGGACCAGGTGAGTGACACGCTCGAATCGGCCATCGTCGTCTACGCTCAGTCGCTTCCGTCCTCCCCCATCCACGTGACATGCCCTCCTAATCTTCCTGTCTCCTGCTATGTCCCCCATCCACTTGTTGCGCACAACTGCTCTTCTTCTTCTCTCAGGTCCGTGCCACTATTTGCTACGTTTCGCGCTAATATGTCCTGTTCCAGTTGTCATCACGGTGACCGATGAACGAGACAACAGTAGCCATCGAGACCTTCAAGCAGTCATGGCCCGACGGCATCAAATATTATTGGCAGCGAAGCCCGTCCAATTTTTCACTCCAATTCCTCTCGCAACTCCCACTCCTATCGTCCAGGCGATTGTCTCTTTGGCTGGCCCACCACCACAAGTTCCAACACGTGAAGAATTGAGCCAGTTCCCTGCAGCGAACCCCGTCCCATTTTTCACTCAAATTCCTCTCGCAACTCCCACTCCTATCGTCCAGGCGATTGTCTCTTTGGCTGGCCCACCGCCACAAGTTCCAACACGGGAAGAATTGAGCAAGTTCCCACCAGCGATCCCCGTACCATTTTTCACTCAAATTCCTCTCGCAACTCCCACTCCTATCATTCCTATCGTCCAGGCGATTGCCTCTTTGGAGGGCCCACCGCCACAAGTTGCAACACGTGAAGAATTCAGCAAATTTCCAGCAGCGGAGCCCGTCCAATTTTTCTCTCCAATTACTCTCGCACCTCTCACCCCTATCATTCCTATCGTCCAAGCGATTGCCTCTTTGGCGGGCCCACCGCCACAAGTTGCAACACGTGAAGAATTGAGC
>JAQGCX010000599.1:0-15387 GCA_034700205.1 Plectus parietinus | reverse complement strand
ACGCTCGGCGTATCGCTGTTGGTGGAAACCTGGCGCCGCGGAGATGAAATCCCTCTCGCGTGCAACAACCGTCAGACTGTACTCGACGTGCAGAACGTACACGTCCTCCAGTCCAACGCCTACCACTACACCAAGGACCACTCCAAGTTCGCTGTGTCCACCGTCGGCACTCAGCCATTCGTCTGTATCGGCGACATCAACCGAATGGTGGGGTCGAGTGTCATATAATAATGAATTGGTATCTGTTTCAGACGTCGCAATACAAGCGCGGTGGTGGCACTGTGTGTATGAAGGACTTTTTCGTCTGGACGGCTTTCAAAGGCATTGTGGTTGATACAAATCATTGTTGATATTTTTCTTACGAAAATTTCGTAGCGGCGAGTATAGCACAGAATTCAACAGAAGTGCGGTGTAAAAATAGTGCTTAGCAGACAGCATCATGTCCAACAGATGAACGAGACCGGACGGGCAAGTAGCAGCTACTACAGTATGAGAATATGCAAAATGGATATAGACGATATGAGTGAGAGAGGCACGAGCCAGACGTTGCCCAGCCAGCGTCGTGAAACTGTACGGGTCGTCCATGGACTCGGGCAACTTGACTATGTGCTCGTACTTCTTCTGCGCCGAAACCCACTCGGTCTTCGTCATGTGCAAGTTTCCAATCATCGACCACGCGTCCGGGTGCGTCTGGTTCACGCTCAGCGCTTCCTTGAACCACACCGAGGCGTTGTATATATGTCCGCGCCATGCAGCCCAGACGCAGATAACCTTAACAATGTCAAGAGATAACCAACAATCACGACCAGCCGTTTGATCGAACCGTCGACCTTATTTGCCTGTTCGTGTGGAAATGCCTGATATGAATACTGTGAATGTGATTCATCAAGTCTAGTTGTTGCTCTTGACGTCACATTTTTCATTGTTCTACAACATACGGCAAAGAAAAAAACACTGTTGTGAACAGTACGGCTGCGCAAGCGGTACACGTTCCTTTTCGGCGGTCATTCCGCTATACACTGCCTTTTGCTTGCAGTGAGTCGCTTAACGAAAATGAAGCAAAAAATAAGGAATTAGCCGATTTCGAACAATCGAAAAATCATTCCCGGGCCGCCGCGGCCAATCGACACGAGAGTGTGATCAATCACCAGACGTATAACAGTTGGTCGGTCAGAGAACGATCGGACTACAGATATACATGATATTCTAGTCGATCAGACAACATTGCAAAACCGAAGAAAAGCACAGTATCCACTGAGCCCCGGAGAAGCATATGTATTTTTCAGCTGTCACTGTTCGTCGCCTAATAAGGCGGTGAAATACGTCTTCATGATGTCCATGGTATGTTTGCACCTGAACCAGTAATCTACGTTGTCACCTTGATCATTCATCACCGCTGCATTGAACAGAGGTTATCTTTACAGCTCCGTCGAGCGCCTTACAGAAAGACAAATACACTCAGGTGTTTAACAAGTAGACCGCAGATCGTTTGGTCGCACTGGATTTTATGGTCAAGATCGCATAGTTTTATGTCCGCGCAGCAGGCCAATGCTGTCGTTGATGCTGAGGATGACGTTCGTGGCCAATCAGATCGGACAATGTTCTCAGCTGACTGGTCATGTCGTCAAGATAACCGTGCCCATATAAAATCGAGTCGCACCTAGCTGTTTTCAAACATACTCGCTGCAACCATGCTGGCGCTCGCTTTGTCCGTTATCGTCTCCATTCAGTTGGCGTCTCTTTCGGTCAACGCCTACCAATGTCGAGATATGCACAATCAACCTGTCGATTGGTCAGTTGCCATGTCAACTGCTTCGATCGTTCGTTGCAAATAAATGTACAGGTGGGCGATTTCCAAACTGCCCAAAGGATCTGGAGTGCCAGTGACGGATGGCTTGGGATTCTACTACATGGATATCAACAACAAACGGTTTACGTTGGCCACCGTGTCAATCGCAGATCCCAAGCAAGCCGTCGCTTACACAATGGCGCAGTACTATAGCGCCATGAGTGACCCAAACACTTTCCACGTCATGTACAATGATGAACCGCCGGGTACAAAAGAAGATGAAAAACTGGATGAGAAAGCCGTCTTGTTCGGACACACCAAAGGTCAAAATCTGTGTGCACTGCTTCGTCTGGTAATAGCGCTGATCTTCTTCAGGCGTTTCATTCTTCAACTCGGCGACGGGCATATGGCTGGTGCACAGTGTGCCCAAGTTCCCCGATCCGAGCAAATGGGGATGGCCGCCGAGCGGACTGGACTACGGACAATCTATGCTCTGCATCAGCATGAAATACAACCAACTCGCGAGCATTGGTAAAAAGTGCAAGGCGCGCGCAATGCCAACACGCCGCTGCTTCAGGCACGCAACTCTACTACAATCACCCGACGATCTACTCTTCCATGCTCCCCACTTCGATGGCGCAGGCGAACCCAGATCTGGCCAAGGCCATCGCCAAGCAGTTCCATCAGGGCGCGTCCCCCACCAGTACCAAACCACTTGTCAGCGCCGGCGGCACTGCGTTCACATCGTTTGCCAAGTCCGCCGATTTCAACGCCGGTCAGTGTGGACACGGTTGAGTGATCGACGGCGCATCTTCTGCAGACCTTTACGACGGACTCGTCGCTCCGACGCTCGGCGTATCGCTGTTGGTGGAAACCTGGCGCCGCGGAGATGAAATCCCTCTCGCGTGCAACAACCGTCAGACCGTACTCGACGTGCAGAACGTACACGTCCTCCAGTCCAACGCCTACCACTACACCAAAGACCACTCCAAGTTCGCCGTGTCCACCGTCGGCACTCAGCCATTCGTCTGTATCGGCGATATCAACCGAATGGTGGGGTCGAGTGTCAAATAATAAGGAATCGGTATCTGTTTCAGACGACTCAATACAAACGCGGTGGTGGCACTGTGTGTATGAAGGACTTTTTCGTCTGGACGGCTTACAAAAACATTGTGGTCGACACAAATCAGTGTTGATATTTTTCTTACTAGACTTTTGTAGCGGCGAATATAGCACAGAATTCAAAAGGAGTCCGGTGTAACAACAGTGCTTAGCAGATAGTATCCTGCCCAACAGATGAATGATGATATCTAGGAGATGAACGAGACCGGAAGGGCAGGGAGCAGATATTGCAGCACGAGAACAATGCGATCGACACCAAATATGGATATAGACGATGTAAGTCAGACATTGCCCAGCGCCGTCAAACTGTACGGGTCGTCGTTCTCGGACTCGGGCAACTTGAGTATGTGCTCGTACTTCTTCTGCGCCGAGCCCCACTCGTTCTTCGACATGCGCAAATTGTCAATCATCGACCGCGCGTCCGGGTGCGTCTGGTCCACCCTCAGCGCTTCCTTGAACTACACTGAGGCGTCGTATATCTGTCCGCGATCGTGCGCCATGCAGCCCAGACGCAGATAACTTTAACATGGTCAACAAATAATCAACAATGACGAGCTGCATCGACCAGTCGTTCGAACGAACCGCCGACCTCATTTGCCCGTTCGTGTGGAAATACCTGCTGTCAATGCTGTGAATGGGATTCATCAAGTCTAGTTGTTGCTCTTGACGTCACATTTTTCATTGTTCTACAACATACGGCAAAATAGGAAAACATACTGCTGTGAACAGCGCAAGAGGATGTTCTTTTTCGGCGGTCATTCCGCTATATACTGCCTTCTGCTTGCAGTGAGTCGCTTAACATAAATGCACCAAAAGAGAAGGAACTAGCCGATTTCGAACGGTCGAATAACGATTCCCGGGGCGCCACGGCCAATTAACACGAGAGCACCCGACGTACAGCAGTTGGTCGGTCAGCAAACGATCGGACTACATATGTACATGATATTCTAATCAATCAGACAACAGTGCAAAACCGAAGTAAAGCACAGTATCCACTTGGCCCTGGAGAAGCATATGTACCTCACAGCTGTCACTGTTCGTCACCTAATGAGGCGGTGAAATACGTCTTCATGATGTCCATGTTATGTTTGCACCTGAATCAGCAATCTATGTTGTTACCTTGATCATTCATCACCGCTGCATAGAAACACAGGTTATCTTTACAGCTCCATCGAGCGCCTTACAGAAAGACAAATACACTCTAGTATTTAACAACAAGTAGAACACTGATCGTTTGGTCGCACTGGATTTTATGGTCATGAGCGCATAGTTTAATGTCCGCACAGCAGGCTAATGCTGTCGTTGATGCTGAGGATGACGTTCGTGGCCTATCAGATCGGACAATGCTCTCAGCTGACTGGTCCTGTCGTCGAGATAACCGTGCCCATATAAAATCGAGTGGCACCTAGCTGTTTTCATGCATAGTCCCTGCAACCATGCTGGCACTCGTTTTGTTCGTTATCGCTTCCATTCAGTTGGCTTCTCTTTCGGTCAACGCCTACCAATGTCGAGATATGAACAATCAACCCGTCGACTGGTCAGTTGCCATGTCAATTGCTTTGATCTTTCGTTGCAAATAAATGTGCAGGTGGGCTATTTCTAAACTGCCAATTGGGTCTGGAGTGTCAGTGACGGATGGGCTGGGATTCTACTACATGGATATCAACAACAAACGGTTTACGTTGGCCACCGTGTCAATCGCAGATCCCAAGCAAGCCGTCGCTTACACAATGGCGCAGTACTATAGCGCCATGAGTGACCCAAACACTTTCCACGTCATGTACAATGATGAACCGCCGGGTACAAAAGAAGATGAAAAACTGGATGAGAAAGCCGTCTTGTTCGGACACACCAAAGGTCAAAATCTGTGTGCACTGCTTCGTCTGGTAATAGCGCTGATCTTCTTCAGGCGTTTCATTCTTCAACTCGGCGACGGGCATATGGCTGGTGCACAGTGTGCCCAAGTTCCCCGATCCGAGCAAATGGGGATGGCCGCCGAGCGGACTGGACTACGGACAATCTATGCTCTGCATCAGCATGAAATACAACCAACTCGCGAGCATTGGTAAAAAGTGCAAGGCGCGCGCAATGCCAACACGCCGCTGCTTCAGGCACGCAACTCTACTACAATCACCCGACGATCTACTCTTCCATGCTCCCCACTTCGATGGCGCAGGCGAACCCAGATCTGGCCAAGGCCATCGCCAAGCAGTTCCATCAGGGCGCGTCCCCCACCAGTACCAAACCACTTGTCAGCGCCGGCGGCACTGCGTTCACATCGTTTGCCAAGTCCGCCGATTTCAACGCCGGTCAGTGTGGACACGGTTGAGTGATCGACGGCGCATCTTCTGCAGACCTTTACGACGGACTCGTCGCTCCGACGCTCGGCGTATCGCTGTTGGTGGAAACCTGGCGCCGCGGAGATGAAATCCCTCTCGCGTGCAACAACCGTCAGACTGTACTCGACGTGCAGAACGTACACGTCCTCCAGTCCAACGCCTACCACTACACCAAGGACCACTCCAAGTTCGCTGTGTCCACCGTCGGCACTCAGCCATTCGTCTGTATCGGCGACATCAACCGAATGGTGGGGTCGAGTGTCATATAATAATGAATTGGTATCTGTTTCAGACGTCGCAATACAAGCGCGGTGGTGGCACTGTGTGTATGAAGGACTTTTTCGTCTGGACGGCTTTCAAAGGCATTGTGGTTGATACAAACCATTGTTGATATTTTTCTTATGAAAATTTCGTAGCGGCGAGTATAGCACAGAATTCAACAGAAGTGCGATTTAACAACAGTGCTTAGCAGACAGCATCCTGCCCAACAGATGAACGATGATGCCTAGGAGATGAACGAGACCGGAAGGGCATGAAGCAGCTACTGCAGCACGAGAACAATGCGATCGACGCCAAATATGGATATAGACGATGTGAGTGAGAGAGGCACAAGGAGTTTGTGACGAACCGCCTAGTAGACCATTAGACCTTTGCACATTGCCATTCGCCGCACGAGACACCAAGAACACCGCGGACAGCTGCGCCTTCCTGCTCGGCACCGCCGGCGCAACTGACGGAACACGCGATACGTTGTACGTCGCGTCCATGCACGTGTCCTGCGTGCACGCGGCCAATTCACAAACAGAATAGCGATAGGAACAGAGAAAATATTGAGAACGAAGTGTGTTGCGTGGCAAACGATCGGGAAAGGGCAGCAAGGGTTCAATCCTGATCGCGGAAGCGCTTGTAGATCGTCTGCACGTAGGTGAAGACGCATTTCCAGTCCGGCTTGTCGCCCATCAACAGCATGTCATCCACCTCGAGCAGCGGAGCGACGTCTTGATCTCTGCAGCGAGAAAACGAACACTTCGAGTGGCGCTCAGAACGGCACTCACTCGGCCACTCGAAAGGCCAACTCGAAGTTGCGCTTTCGGTTGCGCGGATCGAGACTCGCGAAGTCGAACGCCGTCGGACAGAAGTGGTGGATTAGCGCGCAGAACGCCATACCGTCCGCCCACGACGAAGAAAAGTTGGTTAGATTGACCTGCAACAACAGCACAGTACTTTAATGTCGATCATCCGATTAACGCACAGGGTATTCCTTTGTCTTGATCTGACACCAGCGCAACAACGCCTCTTTAATGGAGTTGGGGCTTCGGGCCGGTGGTCTGGCCGTGCTGAAATACCGTATCACGTCGTACACTCTTAACGGGACCAATCGGCTCGTTCTACCTCGAATTGGCGGCGTCCATTTGCTTGAATACGTTCGTTTTCGACATGTGGCTCGAGCCTAAAGAGAAACCATCAGTTTCTGGGTAAAAAGCGCTCACAGAGCAGACCATTTCGAAGTATTGGCAATCAACGACTAAAACACCATCTGCGGACGATAATTCACGAACAATAATATTCATGTGGCATTCGTAATGCATGATTTGGTTGATGACAGAAGAAAAATGTAACATTTTGCTCGACCTAGCAAAACACCCTTCGCACAGAAAAACCAACGTCAGTTACGTATGCATGTGGGCAAGAAAAAAAAGATTGATCAGCAGTCAAACTGACGCCGTTAGTGTCAAAAAATGAACCAGTTCTATTTCAGCCGCCAACGCCAACACAGTGCATAAAGAAACAGGATTACTGCAACAAACGCAGAAAGGGGGCGCACTTACTGAGACTTGCGATGCCGCCGAGTGGTTTTCCGACCGACGTCGCGTCTGCAATAGATTCGTTTCTTGTCGATCAGTGGCAAAGTAATTGAGAGATCCGAAAGAGAACAAAGGCGCCGTTCTCGGTGCGGCCGGTTTGGCGACTGTCACAGTGCGAATCGCTCGGCAAACGACCGGCCGACGACCGGAGCGCCGATCAGATGAGATCGGACAAGCTCGAGTCGGCGATTAGCACGGAGTTGCGCTCCACTACTGGTTCTGCCGCCCGCCGCTTTAAAGCGCATCGCTGACGCACAAGCAGCCAGCTGCTTCTACCGCTCGTCCGATTTCTCCCCTTCCCGCCTTTGGCCCCTCGCCGCCGCTGCCGCTGCTGCCGCTTCGTCTATCAACCCTCTGCTCATCCGTTGTCCGCAAGTGGCCCTAGTTCAGCAACCTCTGACCATCTGCCGCATTGTTGACGACGGGCTGCCCGCTGCCCACTGCCCACCCTCTACTGGACGGCTTCGCTTACACCGGCGACGGCAGCGCCCCAACAATAACAAAAGCATATCGCCGATCGTATCTAGAATACTAGCGGTGTCGAACAACAGACCTCCGACTCCATGATGGACGGGTGTTGATGGTCCACTTCGCGACTTGGCAATAGGACGCGTGTTTTCTTTGCCGGCTGAAACAGAACAATCACCAATGTCATGTAACCGCCATTGCAAACGATAAAGAAATGAGAGCGACAAAATGGAATTTTCTGCTCGAGCGAGCGTGCGCTCAGAGATAGACAACACAAAACGAGCGCAACCGCTGAAAATGGCAGGTGCAGGCAACAAAAGAGGGGCGAGATTGGCAATTTCGCAAACGGTCTGATGCACTTGCAAAGAAAATTTTGCCCATTGAGATGATTTTTCAAAACTGCGCATGCTCAAGTGAACACGTTACTTTTCTTGAAGCGCTCGCTGCGATGGCGTTCGATGTCCTGCGCGGCGCTGGCTTCCGAGAACTTACGCGCCAGTTCGAGAACGGTCTCAGGCCGGTTCACTCCGCCGCTTCCGCTGATCGTCATCTCACCCGTGTCCTGAAAAAGCTCGGCTCGTCAATTCGGTCGCCCGCTCCCACAATCACGGTCCGAACACAAGTTATACATGGGCACGCGAGCGTCGCTTGTGAGAGAGGCGTCGAAACCAGGACGGCCGTCTGGCCGGCGCCGGTTCGCATTCGCACCACTCGACTGTTGGAGCCATCAATTCGGTCTCTTTTTGGTAGTTGGAACGCAGTTTGCGCAAACGACCAATCATCGACGGCCTGCGCTCCTTTTGCGCCTTTTCGGCCCTCTCTTCGTTCCATTGATCCTCGACTGGCCCGTAGGCGCCCCTTGGCCCGCCGCTGAACAAGTCGGACAACCGCCGCAACATGCTTGGCCGCCGCGAACGAGCACTCATGTCAGCCGACTACCGTCTCGGTGCGAAACATAGAGAATGCCGAACGGTGTTAATTCTTTGCTCACCAACCAAAGCCACCCACTCGCCATCACCAGTCAATCTCGAACGCCAAATCATATGATGCGTGCAGTGCCGAACGCTTGCACCGCATTGCTAATATTCGCCGGTATACCTTCGGTACCGAGTGGTCGCCTTTTTAGACCGCAGCGATCGAGTTGGTAATCGGGGGCGGCGAAGGCGCGGATTTATGGGCGCTCGCAAGTCGGGTGGGGCGAAAGCGCCGTCGCAAATCGCATTCATCAAGTCGGCGATCGATTGGCGGACGCTGTTCTCTTTGAGCCAATTAAAAAGGAGTTGAACTTTGCTCACCGCGTCCGTCTGGTAAGGCCCCATGATGCCGTCGTTCTGCAGCACACGGAGAATTTCCTCTGAAACGCACCGTCACTGAAGCGGCGGTCCGCAAAGTTGTCGCGTCTTACCGGAGAAGGCGTCGCGAAGGTAGGCGGGAACACTACGACGACGACTTTTTTCGAGATCTCGCTGGGCGGCGGTGCGACGGGCGAGCTGGTCGGCCCGCGAGACGCGTCGGATGAGCGCGTGCGCGTCGAAGCCCGCGTACAGCTCGTGCTCGGCCACAGTGCGCAGCTGGTCACTCGTGTCGGGCTCCGACTCCGAGCTGTACGACCCGTAGCCGGACGACGTTTTCGACACGTTCTTTCGGCGACGATCGCGCGAGCTCACTTTTCCGGGTACATCTTCGCTCGTTTTCTGCAATCCAACACGCATATATATTGTCGCGGAGGTATATCGAACTACAGTACCTGTGCCGTTTCCGGGACTTTTGGTGGTTTCGGTGACTTTTGTTTCGTGCCGCTGAAGTCGTCGGGACGCTTAGTGGGCGCGTCGATCTTGCGTCGCAAAAGGACAATATCGTCTTCGGGGGTGGTGATGGTGAACATGGGGCGAACGGCGAGCTCGGTGGACTGTTTGTTGAACGCTTCGAAGCTGGTGGGTGGACGGTCGCGACTAGGGCAGTGTAGAGGGCTGTGCTGGAGGGCCGAGTAGGCTTCGTCCGACTTCAGTTTTCCTAATAGCGCGCAATATCCTGGGTAGGGCGGCGGCGTATAAAGGGTGCATAACGAGCGATTGCGAAGGCGCTTCTCTGGCAGTGTCATCGGCATGATGAGTGAGAAGCAGATATTCCTAGTCGCCCCGCCACGCCGCCAGCGCCGACCCAAAACTCTCCTGCAACGACAGACATGTACGAACACGGGCTAATCGCGTATGGTTCGCGCCGACGGCCAGACCGTGACCGAAAAGCAATCAGCGACCTCTGACGGCTTCGATCAGAAAACAATAGAATGAGATCCGAGAGCGCTCGATCGTCTCGCGTCCGTCTGTTCGGGCGATTAGTCGGGCTCGCGGTCGCTCCTAATTGCAGCCCGTCGCACTGAAGCAACGCCTCGCAAGCTTTGCACCTACGATTGTCGGATCGCGCGTACGCACAAACGGCACACGCAGCATTGCGAAGCGCCGCACAATTACCAACCAAATCCAGTCAGTTCTCTAACCTGGGGTCGGTCGGTGTCTGACACCAAGCCGATGACCGATTACGCACATACAACCAGTGACCAAAAGGTATCGCTAGTTCCGCACGCTCCGTCAGCGCAAGCGTTTCGCGCCGCTATTCAACATTTCGCTTTGTGTCCGAATGTGACCTAACAAGTGCCGAGCGTTCGGAGCCAAATGTAGCCGTGGGTAAACCTCGAATAAGGAAGAAGAGCGGCGCCGCTGGTTGTATAGCAGACGGCGGGAACAATGGACGCAATAGAGGTAGGGCGGTCGGTGCGGTCAAGTGCTCGGATGATTCTTGGGCCAGGATACGCGCGCTCGGCGAGGCAGGAGAAAGGGCAGACACGCGTGAGGCTGAACCGTCTGGACTAGCAGACGACTAGTGGCGGTCTGGATTGGAAGCGACGGCCCACGACGCGGCCATAAATTCGGAGCAGCGTGCAGCGGCGAAGGATCGGGCGGAGGCGGCGGCGCTTTGTACAAAAGCGGCGAGATTAGCCGCGGAGTTACGCCAGTGGACGTCCCGGTCGCATCGTTGCGGTGTCTGGGTCGACGACGCCGACCCCAGACTAGGACCCATTGAAAAAGTCGATATGGACACTGTTGCAACTTGTGGAAAGACCCCGGAACCGATCGAACACGGCGCTTCTTATGTGACCGAGGGAGACGAGCAGACGCCACGCAAATAGCGGCCGTCTGGCGCTCGCCACTCTCTGTCCCTCGTCCTCATCTACGCCCTTTGCTAATGCGCTACCAACAATCTCCTTACCGGCATCTAATCTCTCCCTACTCGTCACCCGTCTAACACGATTACGCGCAAAGAAAGAGTAATGCTATGAATAGCGCTCCTCCCTCAGTCGGAAGCGGCAACGTTGATGCATGGGCGGGCGGTGCGAATCCCGCAGAGACACTGCACCACTACGCGCAACCAAAAACGGCAGCGCCCGCGGTCGACAGATAATTAGTTTGCTAAGACTCGAGTCGTGCCGCCTTGCGACCTGGTCGACAGCCGATCTCCGTGGCTGCTGGAGACGGCGATGCACGCGACGAAGACGACACCGGCGCCCTCTAATTTCGGTGCCCGGCGCCGCGCAATTTCAGCAAATATTTTGCTACCGCTACCGACGGATAAACGGTGATGATGGTGGCGCCTATCGCGTGAACCGCGACGACGACGGCTGCTGACACCAACTAGCACGACGCACCACCGCCTTACTGGGCGCCCATCAGCATTCACTGAGCGCTTCACTAACTCCTAAGACCTGACGGCGCCTTGCCGACTGGGGGTCGCCTTGTCGAGCGAGACAACGCCCGGCGCCATCTGGTCGCTCGTCCGGAACGACTAATCAATAGAAACACGATTTAGCGCTTCGGTACACCGGTCAGACGGCAGCCGACGCAGTCAGAAGTCGCGCCCCCCTCCCGCCCGCGTCGATCGCCCGCTTGAAACGCCGGCGGAGGACGCAGCAGGACAAACGGCATTTCTGGGCCGCCCAGAGGTCATAGATGACATCAGCTGCAGCAATAGAGCGTTAGGATAAGTGAGTGGTCAGAGACCGATTGACCATCCAGTGTGGGACTCGGCGACTCGGATGTCGTGCCGAAGATCGGGCAGATAAACATTGCAGCGTCGCATGACGGCCGACCGATTTCTTATAGATCGTAGTCGGTGCGTCCAAGACGGTCACCGACTGGCCGCCCTTCCGTCCGACTGATTGCGTCGACGAGGGAGCTTAAAAAGGCTGAGCGCCCCCTGATACAGCGTCGCCAGCTACGATTGGACGTAAAGCGTCTCAATATCGGCTCATTTAATAGCGCAACGCGTCGGCGCCAACTGCAGACCGAACATCATTGGGTTAGGAGCGAGCGAACAAGGTGGCGAGAAAATGGAAGAGTGGCCGCGAAAAGTGGACCAAGTGGAGATGAAAAATGGCGCGCGAACGACTGAAAGACGAGGGAAGAGGACAGGACGGAGTAGCGCGCAGTTCGCGTCAAGGTGAGGTCGGCTATCGCGACCAAACATCTCGCGCACGAGTCGATCGGACGGCTGGGTTGGCGGTGATGCGCGTGGCCGCCGTCAGTGAAGGCGCAATTTGGACGAGCGAACGACGACGACCGTCTGCTGCCGCATGGGCACACTGGTTGACACGTAAAAAGTCGGCGACGCCGGTTGCCCAACGAACGGCTGCGTCACGTCGGAAACAGCGACCGCCCGACCGCGCCGATCCGGCGGCAGCAGCGGCGACTTCAATCCGTCGGTGGCTGTCATCAGTCGTTCGGGGTCAACGCCGACCGGACGGCTGCGCCACACTCGACCGAACCGCACACGAACAGGATTAAACAGGCCGACTTGACAGCTCTGACAGATTTCGGCCCAAACGGACAAACAGCCGTTGCCGCCGTGTTTACGGGTAAACACAGACCCTCGGTGGGAGCGGAAACGCTGACCGCCGCCAGCCTAATTCGGCTCTCGACTGCACCGCTCTGATTATACATGACTCATGCACATCAATTACCGGTCCCCATATCTTGATCGAAACGCGCACCTTTCGTCCGCTGACCTTCACTATTACGAGCGAGTGCGACTCTGCAGACAGATACATCCACCACACGAGAACGGCATTGTAACCGCAGATCCCCAACACTATCTCAATCGACTCAATCCGCCGGCGTTCTGAAAATAAGTCTCCACGGCTGCACAGATTTTAGACGGGAAGAAATCGAGAGGACGAAAATATCTCGCGGTCTTGCGGGTCGGAACACACGGATCTATTTGATGTGAGCGAAGGCCTTGGCCTTCCATGACCGACCACTGTCCACACGGACCGCAGCGCACCATCGGCCATTCGGAACATGTGCCCGGCGCACGGGTTGGCTGACCCCGGTCAGGGCGCAGCAATTGCCCGTCGTCGATTACGCCCGAACGTCGTCGCATGGCTCAAGGACGCCGCGTCTTGTCAAAACAAAAGCACGAATTGACCGACCATCGCCGCCCACAGTCCCCAGCACCGACTCTGCTCAACTCTCAGCAATTCGATCGCTCTCACACGCTCTCATGCTCTCATGAGCGCACTGCATTGAATTTGCTAGATGTCGCTCATATTCGTCATAAAAATAGTGCGACTGAGGCGTAGACAAATCAGGTTGTGCCGAATATCAATATACCATAAGTTTATTTCAAGCCGTGCATAATGTAAGCGGGTCATTGTCCTACTCATCGTACGCGACTAAATTCTCTGTTTGTGCGAAACACGAGCCGGAGCGCTCACTGCGTTCGGCGCATTGGCATCAAGTCTGATTTACAGAGTCAAAATTTGATTGTTGTTCACACGTATCAGGCCCGAATGGTTCGCTCCGCATTATGTTCAGTGTCAGCTCAAGGGTCAACAACACAGCGAAATCAGTCTCGAATATGTCGAATTATTTGTTGTCACCACTTCTGCTGACCAGTGCATGCGGTATACGGTACTAAAAATAAACGTCAATTCTTGTTCAAGCAAATCGAGAAGCAAAATAAAAACCTTTTTGAAAGCATTGTAGCACAGTGCACATAGAACATATCGGTATTTAAGCAATTTTCAACGCTGCCTTTCAGTAGGCAAACCCTGGACAACTGAATTTTATATTACGTGTGTCGGCTATCTACCGAAATTATTTTGAATTATTTTGACGCTTACCGATATTAATAGCACCAAAGTTTTCTGACGATAAGTGTTGGATGAAAATCTGCCACAGGATTATGTTTTCAAAGTGATCGTTTGCACAAAGAGTTCACTTGAAGTCGGCTGCTCATTTTCAAATAAAAACGCGCATTGCTAAGGGATTCGTACTTGTTGTCGCACGATCATTTTCTATTCTGGATTATTAGCGAACGGTTGCTCGGTCGCAAGCAGGGATGGCCAACGAGCAAGCGGAGAACAACTCGGACTACATGAGCGAGTCGCTGACCATGAGCGACAGTTCCACATCCACGAGCTGCGCGACCACCAACACCACACAGAAAGACAGCTCCATGAGAGACGTGAGCGCGTCGCCTTCTCGCACCAACTCGTGCGTCTCTTTGCAGGAGTGGGATGACTGGTGCGCTTGCTGCCATCAGTATCGCCCGATGACGGATCTGGAGCCGCAGCAGTCTTGCGAACACTTGATATGCTGCTTCTGTCTGGTCGAGATGAGTCTCGCAGGTACGGTCGTCTGCGTCGCAGCGCGACATCCCTACGAATATGTTCGCTTTCAGAGCAGCGCGACGGAAGTATGTGCCCTGCGCCCGCTTGCCGCTGCAGCAAGCGCTGCCCCAGCGACGAAGGCCAGTTCGCCTCTCTCAGAACCGAGCTGGACGACTCCGACGACACCAACTACTCCGAAATCGACCTCGCGGCCATCGGCGTACGCCTCATCGCCGCCAATTCCTGCCGTACTGATTTTTGCAGGAGATGCTCGTGGGCATAACGGCGGTACCGACGACTTCCGACCAGGAGATGAGTGATGCGCGCATGGGACTCACCGTGTACATCGTGGACGAGCACAGCGGCATCCGTTTCGACGAGATCGAGGTGGAAACAACGACAACTCTCGGTTGGGCAATGATCCTTGCCTTCGAGCTGTTCGACTCAAAGGCGATTCAGGGAACATCAAGATGGCCATCCAAGAGCGTTGGGGCGATTGGCGAAACGGCGCCATGTACTGGCGCACGAGCGGCACGTTCGACCCCCAGGACGCCGAGCTGTTCGAGCAGCTGGAAGTGGACGCCGACGAGGAGAAGACGCTCGACCAGCTGGGCATCTCCGACGGCGCGCACGTCTTCCTCGATGTCGTCGGCGACATCGCCACCCGTCTGTCGCTCGTGCAGCGCTGATACATTCTCATCGATTTCCTGACCACACAGTCCTTCATTACTTGTACAACTGTTGCTCACAGCCGTCAACAGCACCCATGTATTTGATACAGTGGCAGACAAAAATTATTTTAAAGGCCGTTCGTTACTTTCTTCTCAAAGTTCATGTAAAATTCGTGAGTTCGATAATGGATTTCATGCGCGCTCAACTTAGCGCGCTCTACCGTACTCTAAGAAGCTGTTTATATCATGAAAGTCACGTGATTGATTATTGAATTATTGGAGAACGGACGAATCAGCAGCGCCGTCCAGAAGGGAAACGGCGTCAGTGCATCGTTACCTTCATTGTCAGCTGTTCCTGTCTCGTGAGCGATCGCGTGGCAATTTCGTCTCCAACAAACGTCAAGCTTCAGTTCCCAAAATGCAAATCTTCGTGAAGACCCTCACCGGCAAGACCATCACCCTCGAGGTC